>SJYT01016905.1:644190-684259 GCA_006410635.1 Cephalophus harveyi
ATATATATATATATATATATAGCTTCCTAGCTGGCACTAAAGAGGTCTTCCCTGGTGGCTCAGATGGTAAAGCGTCTGCCTGCAATGTGGGAGACCCGGGTTTGGTTCCTGGGTTGGGAAAATACCCTGGAGAAGGAAATAGCAACCCACTCCAGTACTCTTGCCCGGAAAATTCCATGGACTGAGGAGCCTGGTAGGCTACAGTCCATGGGGTCACAAAGAGTCGGACACGACTGAGCGACTTCACTTCGCTATTGGATAAACACTACGAATTCATATTCTCTTGCTTTCCTTTTCCTCGTTTTAAAGTTAATTTTATTGGAATATAGCTGATTTACAATGTAAGTTTCTTCTGTACAGCAAAATAAATCAGGTTTGTGTGTGTGTGCGTGCTAAGTCACTTCAGTCATGTCCGACTCTATGCGATTCTATGGACCGCAGTCCACCAGGCTCCTCTGTCCATGAGATTCTCCAGGAAGGAATACTGGAGTGGGTTGCTGTTTCCTCCTTTAGGGGATCTTCCTGATCCAGGGATTGAACTGGCATCTCCTACATCTCCTCCACTGGCAGGCAGGTTCTTTACCACTAGTGCCAGCTGGGAAGCCCATATACATCTGTATCTCCACTCTTTTTAGGTTCTTTTCATATAGGTCATTACAGAGTATTGAGTAGAGTGCCCTGTGCTATGCAGTAGCTTTTTATTAGTTATCTAATAGTTATCTATTTTATGTATAGTAAGGTAATGGCACCCCACTCCAGTACTCTTGCCTGGACAATCCCATGGACGGAGGAGCCTGGTGGGCTGCAGTCCACGGGGTCGCGAAGAGTCGGACATGACTGCGCAACTTCACTTTCACTTTTCACTTTCATGCACTGGAGAAGGAAATGGCAGCCCACTCCAGTGTTCTTGCCTGGAGAATCCCAGGGACGAGGGAGCCTGGTGGGCTGCCGTCTATGGGGTCACACAGAGTCGGACACGACTGAGGCGACTTAGCAGCAGTAGCAGGAACAGTGTATATATATCAATCCCAGTCTCCCAATTTATCCCTCCTCCCTACTTATCCCCTTAATAACTGTAAGTTTGCTTTCTGTGACTCTATTTCTGTTTTGTAAAGAAGTTCATTTGTACTATATTTTTTGACTCTACACTTAAGCTATATTGCATGATATTTTCCTTTCTGTCTGACTTACTTCACTCAGTATGACAATCTCTAAGTCCATCTGTATCACTGCAAATGGTGTTAATTCACTCTTTTTTGTGGCTGCGTAATATTCCGTGTATATCTGTAGCACATCTTCTTTATCCATTCCTCCACTGATGGACCTTTAGGCTGCTTCCATGTCCTGGCTATTATAAATGAATACTGCTGCAATATACATTGGGATGCATGTATCTTTTCAAGTCATGTTTATTTCTGGCCTTCCTTTTCCTTGACTACACATCTTCTTCTGTTGATACTCCTCTTCTTTACAGATGAGATAAATAAGGTTGATTTACATTCTGACTTCAATTCCCCACATTCTATCCCTTAGCTGTTGGGCTTGGTGAATTCCTAAGTCCGGGCAGCAGCACATTTACAACATGGACTCTTAGGACCACTAATTATGTTGACCATTAAGTATCTCTTATATATTGACTTTTACCATTCTCGGTTACAACGGGTGGTTATTTTCCTACTGCCTCTGAATTTAAAGGGTGTGGATTCTTGAGAACAGCCTTCAGATGAGCAGTGAATCCTTTGCCATTTCTTTGATGTTACTAAAAGGAAACTTGTGGCCTCATCTTCGTTCCTTTTTCCTTAGGTGACACAAGATGAGGGAGTTTCAGTTTTCACGCCTCGTGTTATCTCTCTATACCATAATAGCGGGCTTGTTCTAAACTGCTGTTGAAAGAGACAACCACTACGAAACCATTACCCATATATATTTTTACCACCCACTATTCATTATAATGCCTTTGTGGTCTGTCAGCGTTATCAGAGGCGACCAGTATTTATTAGGTATCCGCTGGATGTGTGATGCTATGGTAGTTGCTGCCAAGGGCACTTATTTAGAATGAAGCATTGCATCCGAGGAGGGTGACAATTTTTCTCTGTAGGCTACCACTCTACCTTTCTCTGTGGTTTAGGCCGCCAGGTTGGTCAAATTACTCATTATATCCCATGGGCTCTGTTAGGATTTCCTAGAAATGTGCTTGTCATATATTTTAAATGGGCTTGCTGCAATATGACCTTTGGGTGAATTTGCAAATATAGAGAGAAAAGATAGTCTCTCCCATTATATTTACACTTTAACACACAGTAAGCAAAAAAAATATTAATATTATGCACCTGTGATTTGGAAAACAGCAGAATTTTCTGAGAGAGGAGAAATTGTGTGTGTGTGTCTGTGTGTGTGTGAGTGTAGATCTCAATCTCAAGTGGCATAAAAACTTCTGCTTTCATTTTAATATGTGTGCTGTGGACCTGGGTTAACATGAGACTTGTAAATATTTCTAGGCCTATTTGCTAAATAAACAGAGCTCACCTTAGTACACATCATATCCTGGAGAGGACTGAGTGCTCTCTTCTGGGAGCCGTTTAGGATCCTTGGCTTCTGATCGTATACATTTTGAACTCCCAGTACTCTTAGCTTTTGCATCCGTCAACCATAGTAGGTCTCAGAGAGCAGACCTGGCTGTAACAGTCACCCTGCTGCCCCGGTGGCCCTGAGGTCGCTTTCCATTTCGGCGCATGGGGCAGGCCCTGGAACCCTACACTGTCTTGGTCTCTGGGGTATCTGTCATTACATCATGGGGTCCTGCTAGATAGAAGTGACAAGTCTACCAAGATCTTTTGGAACTTTTGGATGTCTTTTTTACTTTGAGAATTATGATGGCTTGGGTTACAGCTCATTTCTTGTTCTCTGCCCAGATTTTCATTTCAGAGCTAGAACCGAGCAGGGGCTGTGATCACTGGGCACACAGGTAGAGGGTTGCGTGGCATTCTCTTGACCTTGAGAGGGAGTTGTATTAAACACAGAAGCAGACTAACTCGCTGCACGAGGCATTTCAGTGTGATGGAATCCACTTTGTAGACACGATAGGCATGATTTTTATCCATACAAATATTGATAAGAGACTGAAAGGCACGCAATGCCATCATTTTACACAGAATCCAGATGTTTACTAGGCTTTACTTTTCATGGTGTTTTTTTATATGCATTCCATGTGTATCTTTTTACTCAACATAGGCAAAAATAGATACCATTGCCTTGCTTAGGGAAGCATTTTGGGAAATTGGAGAACCAGGCAGCCCAAGAGTTTGATTTCACCTCAAGTCCTCTAATCAACTCAGCACCGAATGTGAGCAACTTACTCTCTTCTCTGAACTGAGGTCACTCGGGTTTCAGTTAAGAGGCGGCAGCTGTATCAGTTGTATAAACAGAGAGAGTTTAATATAAGAGTTGGCATCACGGACTCGATGGACGTGAGTCTGAGTGAACTCGGAGAGATGGTGATGAACAGGGGGGCCTGGCGTGCTGCGATTCATGGGGTCGCAAAGAGTCGGACACGACTGAGCGACTGAACTGAACTGAATCTGGGATTGGACAAATGACAAGGTTAAAAATGAGTATCTAGAAATCACGGAGGTGATGGTGCACTAAGCAGCTGCCACCCCTGGGCTGGGGAAACCAAAGGAACAAGCTGGACTTCTTAAAACTCAGAAGGCTGGAGGAGGGGCCCTGCGGAGCCTGGGTGTGGGCCTCCCGGGAGGCTGCGCGGGATGGCTCGGCGGGCGCTGAAGGAGGGCAGCCTCACGCGCCTGGTTCTGCAGGGTTAGAAAAACTACGCGGTTGACTCACTGTTGCTGCTGGGATGGAGACTTCCACCGCAAGCTGGAATGAGCTGCCGCCGCCAGCGCTAGAAAGTGTTGCTGAGCTGATGCTGACAAGCACAGGAAAGAAAACCAACAGCTTCCCATGTCCCCTTCCTCCTGCAGCCGTGCAGGTCGCTCTCTAGTGCTCGCTGTGGGCAGAGCCTAACAGGAAGCAGCTGGCAAAGCAGAAAAGAGGTCCGCGGAAATGAGTCAGCTCCAGCATGGAGAGTGGAACAGAGATGGGTGATTTGAAACTGAGAAGCAATTACTTAATAACCAGTAGAAGGATGACATTATACCCCATTGACTGCTTATTTATTTTAACATTACTATTACTATTGAAATTTATGTAAAGAATCTAGTATGATGACTGGCTCACAGTAAGAGCTCAGCAGCTCTCTGCATTTTGCTAGATATACCAAGCCTTCTGCCAGCTTAGTTATTGAAGATGACAATTACACTTGGATAATCCATTTTGATTTTTCCATTTTGGCCCCAGTCCCACTCTGGTAGCATTCACATGTACAGATTAGTAGTGTTGCCTCTGGAATCTCTTGGTTTCTAGCTGTGAACCATGGGGCATGTTAATTACATTCTCTGAGGCTCAATTTTCATTACATGAGATAACACATGTTTAGTGCTGGACTCAAAGCCTGTCAAATACATGTCTACATACTAGTTCCATTGTTATCATCATTGTCACTATCATTATTTTAATGAGTGAGGAGAAATGGTTGGAAAACAATATCAACCTAAAATGCAACATTTAAGGCGCCAACTTTCACCGAAATCACAAATACCTTGATCCTCTGGAACTTAATCATCACTGTGCAAAGTAAACATGATTCAATTTGCTTGTTAGCCATCTCTTTCATTTTTGGTTCCTCAAAAGATTCGTACTTTTCTGATCTTTTATCTGATATTCTGAAAGAAGCTAACGTTTCCAGTTCTGTTTTGTATTAGAGGTTGTGGAGACGTGAAGTCCCTGTGACTTTCCATGAGTCATACACGTGTTTGTAAAAAGGCCTGGAAGGGATGTGAAAATCCAACATGCCACTCTCAGGGACTCTTGAATTCTGAAGCCTTCCTGGTTGCCACTAGCTCAGGGATATGGAGATTGTCAGTAGAAATTCAGAGTGAGTGTCGTGCATGGTAATACGGTACATCACAACGAGGTCCTGAGGCAAGCCGAGGACATCGTGGAGCTGATGCATTATGCATGAGAGGGTGTAAGAAATAAAGGATCAATCATCTTCTCCCTCAGATAACATTGATCATTTGCTACACATTATTTGGCTGGGTTCTGTGCAGATTTATTTTCTCCAATGAGAATGAGAAGCAGATTGCCTGTTTCCTTAATGAGCAATGACATCAATCCAGCCAAATCTATCCAAGGCATTGGATGACTTCCCCCCTCTCTCTCTCCCTGCCCCCCTCTGTCACAGTCAGAAGAAATAGGGACAGCTTCTCAAGAAGGTGCCAGCCCCCGGGAGAGTGGTGACAGAGTGGGAAATTGGGTCTAATTCAGGGTGATGAAAAATCTCTTTCTCTCTCTTTACATTTTTTTTTTTTTTTTGCTTTTTAATTTAAAGCAGTGTGTTTCCACTCTCCTTCTTCCAGATGGCATTCTGAGGGGCTGCTCTGCAGAAAAGGCCAAGTGAAAAGTCATCCAATAACAAGGAAGGAAGAAGACAGCATGCAGCATGCACGAGGAGGGTGTGTTTCTGGGACGCTCGGCAGGCTGGAAGGGCACAATCACGGGGAGAAATAGCAAGCAGCATCAGAGGCCACCATCGCAGGGCTCCCCAGTCAACATCAGTGACTTTAATAGCACTGGAGTCACGGGTGGTGTTCCACGAGAAAACAGAGCTGGAGCTCGTCTTCTGTTGATATAGCAGTCCTCTTGTGGTAGTGAGTCGTCAGGATAAGGAAGTTGGAGGTAATATGTGATCCAGGGTTTGGGAAATAAGATGTCCTGCTGGAGCATGCTCCCTGCTTCAATCAGACACGTGTCCGCTGAGGCAGGCAGGGGTGGTCGGGCCCGGATAAGCTGAGGACGGGTGCCTGGGGGATTGGTGGAGCAGGTGACCAGTAGCAGGTCTGGGCTGGCATGAAATCCTGGCAGACCGGGTCCCCCTGCAGGCTCAGCTCACGGGGAAGTCCCCTGCCTAAGGGACAGCAGAGACTGCAGGTGCCCCTCAAGTGGGATCCCAAGAAATGCAGAGTGCCCAGACAGGTGTATGCGGCCCGGAGAGGCTCAGGCCCTGGAGGGCAGAGTGGCCGGGACCAGGCAGGATACCCTCGGAGGAAGGGCCAAGGGGTGGATTCAAGGCCTCCCACGTGAGAAAGTTCCCATCACGCGGCCGTGTGCCCACTCCCACTGCCTCAAAGTCATAGAGAAAGAAGCCTTTTAAAAACTGTTGGAAGCTAATCATGAACCGTCCTAGCACATGGAATCAGTACTGCAAACTGGGAACTGTGAATCCTGGTCCTGTTTTTTTCCTGCAGAGATGTAAATACAGAAGCGTTTCCACCAACAGGAAAATGAAGACCAAAGCGGTGAGGGTTCTTTCATGGAGCGCACGGCTCTGCTAATCAGGCTTGCTTCCCACTCTGAAGACCACCGAGGCAGGCTCCCAGACCCGAGCCTCGGGAGCAGGGCTGGGGAAGACCCAGGTACAGAAGCAGACCTCCAATAATGGGGGACGGAGAGGCTGGGAGGGTGTTGAGGTTCCCTTGTAATAACAGCTCACTCTATGGTTGTGCTAAGTCTATAGTTTCCCATAAACTTAGGTGTTATTAGCAGCTTCTTTCCTGTTCTTTTTCTTTTTTTCCTCCCTTCCACCTTCCTTCCTCTCTCCCTCCCTCCCTCCTTTCTTCTTTTTTTTTTTGACAAATGAGGGAGCTGTAGCAGAGAAATAAACTAACATTCTCAAGCCAGTGGCGGGCAGAGAACTGATCTATTATCTGCTGCTTTGTATCCAGAGCCTGGTCTCTTGACCACTGTGCCACATGACGTCCCAGTGACCTCATCTGGGCATCACGGCAGGGTCAGCCCTGCTCAGGGGTCAGATCATCACTTTGCTCATCCTAGATGGTCCTTTACTGGTTCCTCTTAGATCAGCTTCTGTTTGGGGAGTTCAACCTTAAGGAGGCGTTGATGGTGTTAATGTGTAGTCAGCTCCTAAACTTCCTTTATTTTGTACCCAAATGAGATCATTATCTTGCAGATCTTATTCAAAGCCATCTCTTTGTAGTTAGCCCATGGTTCTAGCCTGTGAGATCTCTTTAAATCCTTCTGATAATAGCAGATTCTTCTCTTTTCTCTCTTTTCCAATCCAGTGCAATGTGAAACAAACTCCCTCCTGTTTTCAAAAGCTTTGACACATTCAGCAAAGATCTGTTCCTTGGTGTCTCGTGTGCTGTGTTTATTTTTCGCTTTGCTGATTCTTGGAGAATAACTGGGCCCAAGTGTGCCTTTAGATGGCAGGCTCTTGGGAGCAAGGGCTCTGCTCTCTGCTTTGGCACACGCTACCTGTTACAGAGCTCAGTGTACACCTGGGGTCCCAGATAAATAACAACCATCCAGGACTATTTCTTACTTTGAGAGCTGCACGCCCCGCGCGACCCCCCCTTAGCTTTCTTTAAGGAATAGCCGAGTGACTGATTTCACCTTGATGTTGGAGGTGCCCAGCTCTCTGCTTCTTTGTTGTTTGCTGTTTCTGCTCTGTTCATAGGAGCCGTTGCCGAGCAGTTGCACTTGGGCTGGCAGAGGATGCTCACCTTTATGGATGTTCCGATTTGGACCCCAGCCAGGCAGCCTTCTTCCTCTCTTCCCTCCCCACCGCAAAACCCTCCTCTCCCCACCCTGTTGGTGCCCAAGTGTGAATCCTGGGTGATTGCCGGGGGAGAGAAGCCAGAACAGGAGGAGGCGAAGAGGTGGGAGGGGACAGCTATTTGCTTTTTGGCAGGAGAAATGACTAACCGAAGCCTCACTTTCACAGGTTTTTGCCAAAGGGGCTTTGGTCTTTGGTTTCCTCAAGAAGGGGGAAGTGGGCAGGGCTTGCAGCTTTCTTTTGTTAGCTCAGGAAAGAATAGCTTAAATATAGTTAACATGCATGTTATCATCTTCAAAATCTACAAGGAAAGACATCCTGGTTGGCTCCGATGGATCTGGAAGCAAAGTTGCCTGCTTTGGCTGCAGCCAGATTCGCTTACCGTAATTCTCTCCAGTGGCTCTTTCGCCAGCAAGTGAAGTGGATCTTCTGGAGGGGCTAGGACTCAGTTGAGAGGGAGAGGCCTTACGCCCATAAATCATCTATATTTGTTCTCAGATTTAGAATAGCAGAGCCACTTTTAATTCCTCCCACTTGAGTTGCTGTCGTGTGAGGAGCATTGTTCTTTAGCAGTCTGACACTTCAAACTGTTGAATCACCTGGCTCAGTCCTGTGCCTCCTGGCCTTTCTTGGCAAGCCAAATGCCATCATTAAATAGTGCTTATATTCTCCATTAAATAATCCTTTTAAACATTCCTTTTTATCATGCTCATGTCTCGTTCACTCACTTCCAAAGCAGTCAGGCCAACATTTTTGTCGAGGAAATTGCTACATTATCCTGTGCTGTGTGATATATGTATATATGTAATTGGTATTGACTCTATGGTCAAACATTTTTATTTCAAAGAGTAACTTTATCTCTAAACTGATTTTAATTTCTGCCTTTAAGTCTTGAGCTTGTTTTCAAATAAAACCTTGCCAGTGCAGGAATTTCTTGATCAAGACCTACAAAACAGCCATGCTCCAGTTCATGCTTTAATTAGTTCAGTGTTCAGTTGTATCAAGACTGGTTTCTCTGTGCAAAATTTCTTCCTCTCCATTTCTCCTGATCTAACTTCCAAATACTCTGAGGGAAGGATAAGTCACTCTTGTGATGTTGAAGGCTGGGAAGTGCTCATGCATTTTCTGTTATGCTATTGTTCTAGGCTGGATGAAGCACAAGCTGGAATCAAGATTGCTGGGAGAAATATCAATAACATCTGATATGCAGATGACACCACTCTTATAGCAGAAAGTGAAAGTGAAGTCGCTTAGTCGTGTCTGACTCTTTGCAACCCCATGGACTGTAGCCTACCATGCTCCTCCCTCCATGGGATTTTCCAGGCAGGAGTACTGGAGTGGGTTGCTGTTCTTTCTCCAGAGGATCTTCCTGACCCAGGGATCGAACCCAGGTCTCCAAGATGACACCACTCTTATAGCAGAAAGTGAAAGTGAAGTCGCTTAGTCGTGTCTGACTCTTTGCAACCCCATGGACTGTAGCCTACCATGCTCCTCCCTCCATGGGATTCTCCAGGCAGGAGTACTGGAGTGGGTTGCTGTTCTTTCTCCAGAGGATCTTCCTGACCCAGGGATCGAACCCAGGTCTCACAGATTGTAGGCAGACGCTTTACCGTCTGAGCCACCAGGGACGTCTATAAGTGAAGAGGAACTAAAGAGCCTCTTGATGAAGGTGAAAGAGGAGAGTGAAAAAGCTGGCTTAAAACACAACATTCAAAAAACAAAGATCATGGCATCTGGTCCCATCACCTCATAGCAAATAGATGGGTAAACAATGGAAGCAGTGACAGACTTTATTTTCTTGGGGTCCAAAATCATTGAAGATGGTGACTGAAGCCATGAAATTAAAAGACTCTTGCTCCTTGGAAGAAAAGCAATGACAAATCTAGACAACATAATAAAAAGCAGAGATATTACTCTGCTGACAAAGGTCTGTTTAGTCAAATCTATGGTTTTTCCAGTAGTCATGTATGGATGTGAGAGTTGGACCATATAGAAGGCTGAGCACCAAAGAACTGATGCTTTTGAACTGTGGTGTTGGAGAAGACTCTTGAGAGTCCCTTGGACTGCAAGGAGATCCAACCAGTCCATCCTAAAGGAAATCAGTCCTAAATATTCATTGGAAGGACTGATGCTGAAGCTGAAGCTCCAATACTTTGGCCACCTGATGCGAAGAACTGACTCATTGGAAAAGACCCTGATGCTGGGAAAGATTGAAGGCGGGAGGAGAATGGGACGACAGAGGATGAGATGGTTGAATGCATCACTGACTCAACGGATATGAGTTTGGGCAAACTCTGGGAGATGGTGAAGGACAGGGAAGCCTGGCGTGCTGCAGTCCATGGGGTCGCAAAGAGTTGGACACGACTGAGTGACTGAACAGCAACAGCAGCAGTGTTCCTGTAGTCTGCTTTCCTGCTCTGGCGGACACCTGGAGGGATCACCCAAGAGCAACCGTCTGTCCGCCCCCCCCACAGGTGGCTGCACTCTCCTCTCCCTCCTGGTGAAGTTCCCGCCTGGACGGGCTCTTAGAGTTGCTCAATGCCGATGCTGGTGGGGCCCTGTCTCGCGCGAGTCTGTGTGCACAGGCCAGCATGTTTTCCTTCAAGTCTCAAAGACTGTCACTCTACCTGGAAAATGTGTCAGCAGTTTTGATTTTTCCCCAGACACTCTGAACATCACAGGAGGATGCCCTGGTACCACTCAAGCCCCTAGTTTGGTCAGAGGTGGAAGAGAGTAACAAATTCCCCACTGCTCACTCTTTCCATTTTTAATCTTGGTTGGATTCCTCCATCTCTCCTTTTTTCATGATCTCAAGCCCTTTAGGAATGGCAGAGTGGAATAGGCAGTGGTGTTGGGGGTGGGGAGGTCAGGTGAAGACCAGCTCCCCTGCTTTGCAAATGTGTACCCATATTGCTGTTCTTACACCAGAGGTCTTTTATCTTAAGGACAAGACTTGGGAAATTCTTTTTACTGCCTCCCGTATATATCAACTACATGTATTTTCAGATTTAGAATAAAACAGTCAACTTTTCACGCCCTCCTTTGGATTGATGTTGGGTTGATGATGGGAATGACGACTTCTCCATGGCAAATGGTGACTCAGCGTCTCCTGGTCTGTATGCCAATGTTGCTGGTGCATGAATCCTCCATTCTGCTTGATGCCACAAATACTTCATATTTTCCCCTGCTATATATGTGTATGTGTGTGTGAGTATATATATTTGCATGTGTATTTTGGCAACTATTAGTTCTCAAAATACACATGCAAACACACACACATACTCACACATCCAGACAAATTTTATTCATATAAACATAATCTATCCATACAAATAAAATTCTCAAGTAAAAAAAATTATGATATTAAAATGACAAATGTATATATATTTAGGACTATTAGCTATGAGAACCATATATAAGAAAGAACTAACATAACATCTTTGTTCCTAGAAGAAAATATTCATGGCTCAATCAAAGCAGAAATGAAACGATTAAAGGTAGAGAAAGGCGTGACTCTATTTCCTTGTTTCAGAGGACGTGAAAGCGAGATGATAACCCTTCTCTAATACGAGGCCAGATGATGCTGGAGCTGGGGAGGGCACGCACAGGCGTGCCGGGGTGGAGGTGTGGTCCTCAGGAGCCGGTGGAGACAAGGTGGAGTCAGCCTTACTGCACGTGACTTGTCTATCTCGGCAAGCACGGAACTCCAGGACTGTTTTCTGAGCCTCTTGTCCGTACTCTTACCAGATGGGAAGGAGTTATACTTAATCCCTTCTCCAGTGGCTCTGCACCCATTCAGGTGGCAGACAGAGTGATCTTTTCAGAAAGCAAAACTGATCCGGTCATCCTTCCACTGGAAACTCTGCTATTTCTTCCCACTGGTCTTATTATTAGAACTATATTTCTTTTTTGTTTTCNGTTATACTTAATCCCTTCTCCAGTGGCTCTGCACCCATTCAGGTGGCAGACAGAGTGATCTTTTCAGAAAGCAAAACTGATCCGGTCATCCTTCCACTGGAAACTCTGCTATTTCTTCCCACTGGTCTTATTATTAGAACTATATTTCTTTTTTCTTTTCATGGCTACCAAGGCCTCTTGTGATTTGGGCTTCACTGGCTCACTCACACCCCCTCACCATTGTGCTGTCTTCTCCCAGCCTGGCTTTTTCTTGCTCTCTGCTATTTGTGGGGCATGCCTCTCCCAAAACCCTTTGCACATTGTGTTTGCTATGCTGGAAGCAGTGATTTTTTTCAGACTTGCCGTGGTTTCAATCTTACACTCGCTTGTGTGATTGCCATCTGATGCCTGTGTCTCTCACTGTGTTGTGAAATATGAGTGCCAGTTCTGCTGCTGATGGTAACACCGGGGCCAGACATGGGACTGGGGCTTAGTGAAGGAATGTATGAGTGAATGAATGCATCCCAGAAAAGGTGTCTTTTAACTTGGATCTGGATGGATGAGCAGGATTTCATCATAGGATTGGAGAGAAGGGCGTCCCAGAAAGAATGATCTGGAACAAGAGCCAGGGGAAACTGGTGCATAATTTAGGCTTGGATGAGCAGCCCCGGGGAGGTGGAGAGGCTGCAGGCATGGCTGGACACATGACCTGGGTCACGTGACCTGGGAAAGGCCTGCTGTGTCTTATTGGAGACACTGGGGCTTTAACCCAAGCCATGGAATCGCTGAAGCTTTTGGAGAAAGGGACTGAGAAGATGAGAGAGAAACTCAATGTGATGATGCAGGGAAAAGAATGGGCAGCTGGGAGCCCGCTCAGGAGGCTGTTGCTTAAGATGCTGGGACTTGGCCTCAGGAGGCTGTTGCTTAAGATGCTGGGGCTTGGCCTCAGGAGGCTGTTGCTTAAGATGCTGGGACTTGGCCTCAGGAGGCTGTTGTGAGTGTGCAGAGAAGGCAGCTAGGGAGGTGCCAGGCTGGCAGAGACCTGCATGCTCAGGCGGGGAATCCAGAGGAGAGGCAGGCAGGCGGCATGGACCCCAGGACCCCAAGGTAGCAGGGACCCTCCAGGACAACTTGGGCATGAGGTTGCGGATAATACACAGGCTTCCTTCTTGTCCTTAACACCAGAATGGGGAAACAGAGTCCACTCTGAAAGAGGGGGTGACGAGGAGAGGTGGTGAGGGGCGTGTCGAGAAGGTTTGTGGAAAGGGACAGTTTGACGTGGGTGGTTCTGCTGATGCTCTGCTGAGGGCACGAAGACACTCAGCTGGGTGTCCTCAGTGATGTCCTGAGATGCCTATTAGTTCAATAATTTGAAATGAAGTCCTTTTATTCCTATGCATTTTTGGGGAGTCACTTCCTGTGGTTTAATTGCTTATTTGGATGTCTAAGTTATGGTTAAAACCCAGAGGAGAGGAAGTGGAGAAGTATATGATGGCATGGTATCAAGTCAGCAGTTAATTTAATCCTGAGTGTTTGAACCAAGGGAGAGTCTCAGTCAGGACTGGAATCAGCCTGTGGGGTATGCAAGCATGAAACACATTTTAAGAAATGTGTGACGTCACCCCCAAGAGAAAGGCCATAGACGATAACTGGGTCAGACGTGTCTCTGAAATTCACGCAGATCTGAGCTACGATACTCCCTCATTCATTTCCTAGGTCATGACCTTGTTATTTCTGATTCTAAATGTGTATCGTTACTGTAAACAGGAAAGCATTAAACTTTGCTCAAGAAATACAGTGGGAAGCTCCAGTCAGCGAACCCATATTAAGAAAAAATAAACTAAAAAGTTTTCTTAAGCCTTGACTGTATAAGAAAAGATAAGATGATAAATTTATATTTGTTTAAGTTAAAATGGGCTTCCAATGTGGCTCAGATGGTAAAGAATCTGTTTGTAATGCAGGAGACCCAGGTTCGATCCCTGGGTCAGAAGATACTCCTGGAGAAGGGAGTGGCTACCCAGTCCAGTATTCTTCCCTGGAGAATCCCATCAACAGATGAATCGGGCAGGCTACAGTCCATGGGATTGCAAAGAGTTGGACACGACTGAGCAACTAATGCTTTTAGTTAAAATAAATGATTATGAATTATGAGTCTTTGCTTTAATGGAGTAATGGACCAAGTAACTAAAGATGGGTCCTGGATTTTATTTGAGGTCATGTCATATGAAAATCTACGTTTAACTATTATAGTCAAGTGGTGTAGAAGAGAAGCGGGAACCGACCGACTGGGATAATAACAGATTCTTCTCTCCCACGTTATGTTTGTTTTAGAGCTTTGCACTCACTGAGTGGAATGGTTTGAATTATGGGGACATAATTTATTTCTTCTCTTGTGCTCAGGCTTATTCTCTCTCTTTTGCTGAGATCATAGAGTTAAATTCACATTAAGTGCACATTTACACTTTATCGTTATTTCCTTTTCACAGATGAAGAAATGATGCTTAGAGCAGTTGAGAAACTTGTCAGCTTCTAGAAGCTTTTACAACCAAGGAGAGCACTTTGAAAACAAGCCCTGAGGAATGTTTAGGCTTGCGTCTGGGGATGAGAGAGCTGTCTCTCTCAGTATTTCTTATCCGTTATTACCCAACTATTTGCTCAAAGTCAAAACATAGTTGTCATTCTTGATTCCGTCCCCCCAAGAGCCAGCCTCACACTCCAAGCGATAAATATTTAAAAGGTATCCATTTCCTTAATTTAAGCTGCTATCATCTCTCACATGGAGAGTAAGAATATAGGTAGTAGCAAGTAGATGTGTGTGTATGTGTACAAAACACTACATACCAAGCATCATACCTAGCACCCTCTTGTATTAACTTATATTTGCTGCTGCTGCTCAATTGCTTAATCATGTCCAACTCTTTGTGAGCCCACGGACTGTAGCCCGCCAGGCTCCTCTGTCCATGGGATTCTCCAGGCAAGAGTACTGGAGTGGGTTGCCATTTCCTTCTCCACAGTGACAGACTTTATTTTCTTGGGGTCCAAAATCATTGAAGATGGTGACTGAAGCCATGAAATTAAAAGACTCTTGCTCCTTGGAAGAAAAGCAATGACAAATCTAGACAACATAATAAAAAGCAGAGATATTACTCTGCTGACAAAGGTCTGTTTAGTCAAATCTATGGTTTTTCCAGTAGTCATGTATGGATGTGAGAGTTGGACCATATAGAAGGCTGAGCACCAAAGAACTGATGCTTTTGAACTGTGGTGTTGGAGAAGACTCTTGAGAGTCCCTTGGACTGCAAGGAGATCCAACCAGTCCATCCTAAAGGAAATCAGTCCTAAATATTCATTGGAAGGACTGATGCTGAAGCTGAAGCTCCAATACTTTGGCCACCTGATGCGAAGAACTGACTCATTGGAAAAGACCCTGATGCTGGGAAAGATTGAAGGTGGGAGGAGAATGGGACGACAGAGGATGAGATGGTTGAATGCATCACTGACTCAACGGATATGAGTTTGGGCAAACTCTGGGAGATGGTGAAGGACAGGGAAGCCTGGCGTGCTGCAGTCCATGGGGTCGCAAAGAGTTGGACACGACTGAGTGACTGAACAGCAACAGCAGCAGTGTTCCTGTAGTCTGCTTTCCTGCTCTGGCGGACACCTGGAGGGATCACCCAAGAGCAACCGTCTGTCCGCCCCCCCCACAGGTGGCTGCACTCTCCTCTCCCTCCTGGTGAAGTTCCCGCCTGGACGGGCTCTTAGAGTTGCTCAATGCCGATGCTGGTGGGGCCCTGTCTCGCGCGAGTCTGTGTGCACAGGCCAGCATGTTTTCCTTCAAGTCTCAAAGACTGTCACTCTACCTGGAAAATGTGTCAGCAGTTTTGATTTTTCCCCAGACACTCTGAACATCACAGGAGGATGCCCTGGTACCACTCAAGCCCCTAGTTTGGTCAGAGGTGGAAGAGAGTAACAAATTCCCCACTGCTCACTCTTTCCATTTTTAATCTTGGTTGGATTCCTCCATCTCTCCTTTTTTCATGATCTCAAGCCCTTTAGGAATGGCAGAGTGGAATAGGCAGTGGTGTTGGGGGTGGGGAGGTCAGGTGAAGACCAGCTCCCCTGCTTTGCAAATGTGTACCCATATTGCTGTTCTTACACCAGAGGTCTTTTATCTCAAGGACAAGACTTGGGAAATTCTTTTTACTGCCTCCTGTATATATCAACTACATGTATTTTCAGATTTAGAATAAAACAGTCAACTTTTCACGCCCTCCTTTGGATTGATGTTGGGTTGATGATGGGAATGACGACTTCTCCATGGCAAATGGTGACTCAGCGTCTCCTGGTCTGTATGCCAATGTTGCTGGTGCATGAATCCTCCATTCTGCTTGATGCCACAAATACTTCATATTTTCCCCTGCTATATATGTGTGTGTGTGTGAGTATATATATTTGCATGTGTATTTTGGCAACTATTAGTTCTCAAAATACACATGCAAACACACACACATACTCACACATCCAGACAAATTTTATTCATATAAACATAATCTATCCATACAAATAAAATTCTCAAGTAAAAAAAATTATGATATTAAAATGACAAATGTATATATATTTAGGACTATTAGCTATGAGAACCATATATAAGAAAGAACTAACATAACATCTTTGTTCCTAGAAGAAAATATTCATGGCTCAATCAAAGCAGAAATGAAACGATTAAAGGTAGAGAAAGGCGTGACTCTATTTCCTTGTTTCAGAGGACGTGAAAGCGAGATGATAACCCTTCTCTAATACGAGGCCAGATGATGCTGGAGCTGGGGAGGGCACGCACAGGCGTGCCGGGGTGGAGGTGTGGTCCTCAGGAGCCGGTGGAGACAAGGTGGAGTCAGCCTTACTGCACGTGACTTGTCTATCTCGGCAAGCACGGAACTCCAGGACTGTTTTCTGAGCCTCTTGTCCGTACTCTTACCAGATGGGAAGGAGTTATACTTAATCCCTTCTCCAGTGGCTCTGCACCCATTCAGGTGGCAGACAGAGTGATCTTTTCAGAAAGCAAAACTGATCCGGTCATCCTTCCACTGGAAACTCTGCTATTTCTTCCCACTGGTCTTATTATTAGAACTATATTTCTTTTTTGTTTTCATGGCTACCAAGGCCTCTTGTGATTTGGGCTTCACTGGCTCACTCACACCCCCTCACCATTGTGCTGTCTTCTCCCAGCCTGGCTTTTTCTTGCTCTCTGCTATTTGTGGGGCATGCCTCTCCCAAAACCCTTTGCACATTGTGTTTGCTATGCTGGAAGCAGTGATTTTTTTCAGACTTGCCGTGGTTTCAATCTTACACTCGCTTGTGTGATTGCCATCTGATGCCTGTGTCTCTCACTGTGTTGTGAAATATGAGTGCCAGTTCTGCTGCTGATGGTAACACCGGGGCCAGACATGGGACTGGGGCTTAGTGAAGGAATGTATGAGTGAATGAATGCATCCCAGAAAAGGTGTCTTTTAACTTGGATCTGGATGGATGAGCAGGATTTCATCATAGGATTGGAGAGAAGGGCGTCCCAGAAAGAATGATCTGGAACAAGAGCCAGGGGAAACTGGTGCATAATTTAGGCTTGGATGAGCAGCCCCGGGGAGGTGGAGAGGCTGCAGGCATGGCTGGACACATGACCTGGGTCACGTGACCTGGGAAAGGCCTGCTGTGTCTTATTGGAGACACTGGGGCTTTAACCCAAGCCATGGAATCGCTGAAGCTTTTGGAGAAAGGGACTGAGAAGATGAGAGAGAAACTCAACGCATGTGATGATGCAGGGAAAAGAATGGGCAGCTGGGAGCCCGCTCAGGAGGCTGTTGCTTAAGATGCTGGGACTTGGCCTCAGGAGGCTGTTGCTTAAGATGCTGGGGCTTGGCCTCAGGAGGCTGTTGCTTAAGATGCTGGGACTTGGCCTCAGGAGGCTGTTGCTTAAGATGCTGGGGCTTGGCCTCAGGAGGCTGTTGCTTAAGATGCTGGGACTTGGCCTCAGGAGGCTGTTGCTTAAGATGCTGGGGCTTGGCCTCAGGAGGCTGTTGCTTAAGATGCTGGGACTTGGCCTCAGGAGGCTGTTGCTTAAGATGCTGGGGCTTGGCCTCAGGAGGCTGTTGCTTAAGATGCTGGGACTTGGCCTCAGGAGGCTGTTGCTTAAGATGCTGGGGCTTGGCCTCAGGAGGCTGTTGCTTAAGATGCTGGGACTTGGCCTCAGGAGGCTGTTGCTTAAGATGCTGGGGCTTGGCCTCAGGAGGCTGTTGCTTAAGATGCTGGGACTTGGCCTCAGGAGGCTGTTGCTTAAGATGCTGGGGCTTGGCCTCAGGAGGCTGTTGCTTAAGATGCTGGGACTTGGCCTCAGGAGGCTGTTGCTTAAGATGCTGGGGCTTGGCCTCAGGAGGCTGTTGCTTAAGATGCTGGGACTTGGCCTCAGGAGGCTGTTGCTTAAGATGCTGGGGCTTGGCCTCAGGAGGCTGTTGCTTAAGATGCTGGGACTTGGCCTCAGGAGGCTGTTGCTTAAGATGCTGGGGCTTGGCCTCAGGAGGCTGTTGCTTAAGATGCTGGGACTTGGCCTCAGGAGGCTGTTGCTTAAGATGCTGGGGCTTGGCCTCAGGAGGCTGTTGCTTAAGATGCTGGGACTTGGCCTCAGGAGGCTGTTGTGAGTGTGCAGAGAAGGCAGCTAGGGAGGTGCCAGGCTGGCAGAGACCTGCATGCTCAGGCGGGGAATCCAGAGGAGAGGCAGGCAGGCGGCATGGACCCCAGGACCCCAAGGTAGCAGGGACCCTCCAGGACAACTTGGGCATGAGGTTGCGGATAATACACAGGCTTCCTTCTTGTCCTTAACACCAGAATGGGGAAACAGAGTCCACTCTGAAAGAGGGGGTGACGAGGAGAGGTGGTGAGGGGCGTGTCGAGAAGGTTTGTGGAAAGGGACAGTTTAACGTGGGTGGTTCTGCTGATGCTCTGCTGAGGGCACGAAGACACTCAGCTGGGTGTCCTCAGTGATGTCCTGAGATGCCTATTAGTTCAATAATTTGAAATGAAGTCCTTTTATTCCAACGCATTTTTGGGGAGTCACTTCCTGTGGTTTAATTGCTTATTTGGATGTCTATGGTTAAAACCCAGAGGAGAGGAAGTGGAGAAGTATATGATGGCATGGTATCAAGTCAGCAGTTAATTTAATCCTGAGTGTTTGAACCAAGGGAGAGTCTCAGTCAGGACTGGAATCAGCCTGTGGGGTATGCAAGCATGAAACACATTTTAAGAAATGTGTGACGTCACCCCCAAGAGAAAGGCCATAGACGATAACTGGGTCAGACGTGTCTCTGAAATTCACGCAGATCTGAGCTACGATACTCCCTCATTCATTTCCTAGGTCATGACCTTGTTATTTCTGATTCTAAATGTGTATCGTTACTGTAAACAGGAAAGCATTAAACTTTACTCAAGAAATACAGTGGGAAGCTCCAGTCAGCGAACCCATATTAAGAAAAAATAAACTAAAAAGTTTTCTTAAGCCTTGACTGTATAAGAAAAGATAAGATGATAAATTTATATTTGTTTAAGTTAAAATGTGGCTCAGATGGTAAAGAATCTGTTTGTAATGCAGGAGACCCAGGTTCGATCCCTGGGTCAGAAGATACTCCTGGAGAAGGGAGTGGCTACCCAGTCCAGTATTCTTCCCTGGAGAATCCCATCAACAGATGAATCGGGCAGGCTACAGTCCATGGGATTGCAAAGAGTTGGACACGACTGAGCAACTAATGCTTTTAGTTAAAATAAATGATTATGAATTATGAGTCTTTGCTTTAATGGAGTAATGGACCAAGTAACTAAAGATGGGTCCTGGATTTTATTTGAGGTCATGTCATATGAAAATCTACGTTTAACTATTATAGTCAAGTGGTGTAGAAGAGAAGCGGGAACCGACCGACTGGGATAATAACAGATTCTTCTCTCCCACGTTATGTTTGTTTTAGAGCTTTGCACTCACTGAGTGGAATGGTTTGAATTATGGGGACATAATTTATTTCTTCTCTTGTGCTCAGGCTTATTCTCTCTCTTTTGCTGAGATCATAGAGTTAAATTCACATTAAGTGCACATTTACACTTTATTGTTATTTCCTTTTCACAGATGAAGAAATGATGCTTAGAGCAGTTGAGAAACTTGTCAGCTTCTAGAAGCTTTTACAACCAAGGAGAGCACTTTGAAAACAAGCCCTGAGGAATGTTTAGGCTTGCGTCTGGGGATGAGAGAGCTGTCTCTCTCAGTATTTCTTATCCGTTATTACCCAACTATTTGCTCAAAGTCAAAACATAGTTGTCATTCTTGATTCCGTCCCCCCAAGAGCCAGCCTCACACTCCAAGCGATAAATATTTAAAAGGTATCCATTTCCTTAATTTAAGCTGCTATCATCTCTCACATGGAGAGTAAGAATATAGGTAGTAGCAAGTAGATGTGTGTGTATGTGTACAAAACACTACATACCAAGCATCATACCTAGCACCCTCTTGTATTAACTTATATTTGCTGCTGCTGCTCAATTGCTTAATCATGTCCAACTCTTTGTGAGCCCACGGACTGTAGCCCGCCAGGCTCCTCTGTCCATGGGATTCTCCAGGCAAGAGTACTGGAGTGGGTTGCCATTTCCTTCTCCAGGGGATCTTCCTGACCCAAGAACTTGGCAAGTGAATTCTTTATCACTGGCACCACCTCGGAAGCCCAACTTATATTTATTAGTATTTCTCACAATTTGTCCTTGAGGTGAGTGCCGCTGTTCTCACTTTAAAAAACAAGAGAACTGAGATGCGCGTGCAGAGATTAGAGGCAAAGATGACAAACAGCATCCCACTTGATTTTCCTCCCTTAATTTTGCTTTCTCCAGGTCACTGCCACAACACAACTAGATAGTTCTCAAATAAAAATCTTACTGTGTTGCTCAAGGAGTCAAAATCTTTTCCTCTCTTCCTAGCTTCTTGCCTTCATTTTGAGCCCATATTCTGTACCCTTTTCCCATAGGGCCTTGCCTATGTAGGAATAGTAACTGATGGAAAATTAATGGTGGAGGGTTTGTGCCATGGATGGCTTGGGGGAGAGCTGTCTTTGGACCAGCACCTTTTTGGTGCCTTCAAAGGACTGTATGTTCCAAAGATGGCCACAACAATATCTCTCCCTCCCGTGGTCCTTTTGCAGTGTGACACTGAGAGGTAGGATCTAGGTTCCCTTCTCTTGAATCTGGGTGAGCTCATGGCTTTGGTTATTGTGACATTATGGAGCTTCCACTGCTAAGTCATAAAAGGTGAAGCTCCTTGTGCATAGGTCACTGAAATCATTGCTCTGAACACTTAGCTTCTGGGTAAACACTCAAAATGACTTGAGGCCATTGTGCTCTGAGGAAGGGCAAAGGAGCGCCTGGGGAGAGACCATAGGGAGAAGCTTGGATACGACTGAGGACGGAGGTGCCTGGCTGGCCACCAGCTGTTCCGTTGCCAGCCGTCACGTGACTGTAGCTGCCTGAGCGACTTGGAGCCAGCATCAACCAGAGAAGGCCTTCCTGAAGGATGACCAGAGAGAGTAAAATGATGGTTGCTGTTTTAGCCACAAAGCTTTGGGACAACTTTTCATGCTTCAATTGGTAACTGGAACTGTGTCCTCAATTCACACCACTTGAGAGTGTGGCTGTGTGCATGAGGAGGGCCCTCTAGTGTTCTGATCCCTAGTTTGTGTGCGAAAGGGAATCTTGTACACTCCCAGTTTTGCTGTTCAGTTGCTCAGTCACATTGACTCTTTGCAACCCCATGAACTGCAGCACGCCAGGCTTCCCTGTCCTTCACCATCTCCCGGAGTTTGCTCGAACTCATGTCCATTGAGTCGGTGATGCCATCCAGCCATCTCATCCTCTGTCGTCCCCTTCTCCTCCTGCCCTTAATCTTTCCTAGCATCAGGGTCTTTTCCAAGTAGTTGGCTCTTTGCATCAGGTGGCCAAAGCACTGGAGCTTCGGTTTCACTCCCAGACTGCCGTGTTTGAGGATGAGTTGAGGCAACTCCAAAAAGTGAGTGGCTGAGATAATTTTGGGCGCTTGAATTGTGCTTCTCTCTGAAACTTCAGCATCTTGGAGTGTCACAGGTGAGGAGACACACATTTGTGAGGTGATTACCTGGTGGCTGCCTCCTGCTTCTATCCGGTGGCTTGGCAGGGAGCTCGCTCATCGGAAGGAGACGAGGTCACCAGATATATTTGCCCTGACCCCCAGCCCTTGGTGGCTCAGATGGTAAAGACTCTGCCTGCAGTGCAGGAAACCCAGGTTCGATCCCCGGGTTGGGAAGATCCCCTGGTGAAGGAAGTGGCAACCCACTCGAGTATTCTTGCCTGAAAAAATCCCATGAACAGAGGAGTCTGGCAGGCTACAGTCCATGCATCACAAAGAGTCGGATAGGACCGAGTGACTAACACTAGCCTGGGGTCCCCTTGTTAGGCGGCCGGTGGTGTTCTCTGCTCTCCTCCCAGCTTCTAGGTAAATACTTCCGGCAGCACTGGAGTTCAGACCCCTCTTTGGAGCATTTTCCCCAGTGCGCCCACTGTTCGGGGCTGACTACACTCTCTGGGATTTCAGGGAATTATCAGCGCTCCATCGCTGCTCGGCTTGTATGCTTTTCTCAGTGAATCTCATCTTAGGCTTATTCTGTGTGTCATTACTGGTGACTTATGCTGACTTGTGCCAAGTACACACACAGTAAGATCGGTGGCCAACCTAGTCTATGGATTTAACCAGCCCACGCTGGATCAAGAGACAGAACGGGAGTTCCCTTTCCTGATTAGCTAAGAGAATATTTCAGCAAAAGCATCTCACTGGATGCCTGTCTCCATGCCTGATATTTCAACATTAGAGATTTATCCAAACAATGAAGATTTTTTTGAGCACCCTCTATATGCTGTGCTATTTATGAGAGATATAATGTTGACTAAACGTGATCTCTGTTTTCAAGGATCCTAGAGTTTAAAGCAGGAGGCAGACAAGGGGGCTGGTAACTGTAGTTCAGGACAATCAAAACCGGGGCAGGACTATGCCCAGAGCATCTTGAGAGGAAACAGATCTTGGGGGAGACAGAGGGAGTGAGGGATGGACAAGGTATGAGTTATGTCAGGGCTGAAGATGGAGTTGGCTGGTGAAGAGGAGGAAAGGTGAGAGAAAAACCTGCCCTCTTTCAGGAACTGAGAAGCTATTTTTTTGCTTCTGGAGATTGAGGAGCCGAAAGAATGGGGAGGAGAGCTTCAGGAGGGGCAGGGGAGGCTAGGAGACGCTGGAGAGGGCAAGGGAGGTGTTAAAGCCATACAGGGAAGCTGAACTCTCTTTTAAGGGCAATAAGGAGCGGCTCTCTGCTATTTGATAGAGGAGTGAGTGTGTGCTCAGTTGCTTTGGTCTTGCCTGACTCTTTGAAACCCTGTGGACTATATAGCCTGCCAGGCTCCCTGTCCATGGGATTCTCCAGGCAAGAATACTGGAGTGGATTGCCGTGCCACCTGCCAGGGGATCCTCCCGACCCAGGGATCAAACCCATGTCTCCTGCATCTCCTGCATTGCACGCAAATTCTTTACCGCTGAGCCACTGGGGAAGCCCAGTTATAGGAGAGACAGGATGAGATTTGTCTTTTAGGAATATCACCTTGGCTGTAAAGTGGATTGGAAGGGGCCGTGGCGGTCATCCAGGTGAGAGATTCTGGTAGCCTCAATGGCGATAGTGGCATTGAGGAAGGAAAGAAGGAGACACATTTTAAGATGCTTTTCAACGTGATCTCAGAATTTTTGTCCGTCCTTATCCTCCGTAATTCGCAGGCCTTTCCCTAAACACTATGCTGCATCTTACTTGTCTTTAAGCATATCACTTCTAGCCTGTCTCATGTTGTGTGTGTGTGTGTGTGTGTGCGTGCACATGTCCATCTGCATATGTACACACAAACCCATCGCCGAAGGTCAAAGATCATGTAAGATGGTAACATCCAGGAAAGCTGGATCAAGGGTGCGTGGGAACTCTCTGCACTCCCTGCAATTTTTTTGTAAATCTAAAATTGCACCATAATAAAGAGTTTTTTAAAAAATATGTATCAGCTCTTCAGCAGGGCTAGGCACCTAGACTTTTTTCCCATCTGTCACGTCCTTTGTGTTTTGACTTCTTCTCTGTTAGGTAAGCTCACACTCGTCCTTCAAGACCCACCCTCTCCCCTGGCTTCTCTAGGATGAGATTATTTCCTCCTTGACTCTGCCGTGGATCTGTATCCCTTCCTCCATTATACATTCTGTACGCTTCTGCTTTCACCTTTGCATCCACTTTTTTTATCCTTGCCGCGCTGCTAGTTGCCTGACAGTCAGCCTGGATGGATACCATCTCCTGCTCTCTGGCTTCTGATCAGGTTTGACCATTGTCAGGAGAAGAGAGCGAAAAGGAGAAATACATCTGGGCTCTCTATTCCCCGTTTTCTTTCTGTGGATTTGCCCTGAGCTATTGCTTCTGACCACAAATGTTGACGTTCTGATAAATGGCTAATGATCAGCTTGGAGCCTGAGGAAGGCTTGAGTTTGCCCACTTCTGTGGTGTAAATAGTCCTACCATGGCTGATTTCAGACACACAATATATGTCACGCACTGTGGAGCTGGAAAGAATTGTATGGTCATTGTATGTGGAGCGGAATGCGCGCCCCACAGTTGCATCTTTCCTTCCAGGAAGCTGTGTGCTTCTCCTCCAGCCTGCCGCGGGCTGCATCTCACAGCTTCTTAGCCCTGGGACACTGTACTATCTCCTGTGGCTTTCTCACCATAGCCATACCTTTGCAAATAGTTCCTTTATTAGACGCTCCTCAAATTATCCAATTTGAGGCTCCATCAGTTTTCCGATGAGCGTCTGATTCACCAAGTTACACTGTGTGGAAGTAAGTCATTTAGAAATCTTCTCTCTTCCAGTACTGTAAACACCTAGAGTGCAAGGACGATGATATATTAATTTTTGTATCTCTAATGTCTAGCCAGTGGAGAGCGTGGGCGGGAAAAGAAGAAACTAAGTTTTGTTGAGCATCTAACAGGAACTGGATACTCTATCAAATACTTTAGAAATACTCTGCCTTTAACCTTAAATCAAGTTAACTCTAGGCCCTATCGTTCAAAGCATTTATAGACGAGGAAATTGAGGCTCAGAGTGGTTAAGTGACTGTTCAAGGTTGTGCTCTTAGAAGTGAGTGAAGTGAGTGAGTGAAGTTGGTCAGTCGTGTCTGACTCTTTGCGACCACATAGACTGTAGCCTACCAGGCTCCTTCATCCATGGAATTTTCCAGGCAAGAGTACTGGAGTGGGTTGCCATTTCCTTCTCCGCTTAAGTAGTCGAATGGATTTGAACCTGAGTGTCTGGCTCTAAAGTCTATTCTTTTGGCACTATTGCCTCAATTTATTTTTATGAAATGAATGGAAAAGATAAAGTGAATGCCCTCAGCAATGACTGATAAGAGGCATCTTCAAGTGGGAGAGAGATGGAAATTGGCTTCCTTCTGTTCCTGGGACAAAGTTTCTAGCAGTCTAATTGTTTATAAAATGCAAACTATCCCATGCGTAAGCATTCCCTTTGAACAGGGTATTTTAGAGAACATCAAGAAATTCATGTATTTGTTGTAAATCTGGCAGATAATTTCATTAGTATCTTAACCATTTGATATCTTAAAATAGTACTCAGCTATTTATCATCTCCTTAAAGGTTTAAAATTAGCTTAACACTCTGAAAAGAGGAAAACCATGTCTGTTTAGTTTTGCCTTAAATGATGCGGGGAAATGGTAAATATGATCCATTCAGGAGAAATTTTATAAAAGAAAATCATGTTAAATCATCATAGCAGCTCAAATTTTGGGCTCTAATCTTTCCATCTAGAAGATATCGGTGATTTTAGTCAAGCCTTGGAACGATCTGTGGGAGGTCTGCTTTAAAGATACATCTGTAATATATTTCTGCTCTCTTAGGAGGGTTGATACAACCAGTATTTTGTTTTAATAATGAAAAACATTAGCTGGAAAAATTGTTGCTTGTTTGGGGAATTTCAGCCTAAGATACCATGAAAAGGAACCCAGTAGGTATAATGGACCCAGTAGAAACCTGAGTGAGAAAATTATATATCTCCTTCTGGCTTGATCACTTGCCTAGTTTTATAACTATAGCTATGCCACTTAAAAGTTCTGTGCCTCAGTCTCCTTATACATGAAACGGGTAGTTAAATTCACTGTAGGCTAATATCTTCCTAGCTCAAACAAGGTTATAAAATGCTTGAGAATTTTTTCTTTTTAGTAAAGCTGTTATAAATTTTTCTACATTTATTAGCCATATCTTTATTCCAATTTTATTTTTTGTTACAATAATAATTTAATTATTCAATAATTTTCCCTACTTATCTATTTACCATCAATCTATAGATCTATAACCACCAAAGAGAAAGGATATTCAATGTCCAATATGAAGGTACAAAAAAACAATCCCTATATTATAGTTTTATGTAGCCTCTTATTCCCTAACATGTATTTTGTATCTGTGTGTGTTTGCACATCTATACACACACACACACACACTCACAGAGTTATATTCTTGTAACTGTTTATCAATCAGCTCTTCTGGGGAAAAAATAAGCTCTGATTTATAGGATTTGCCAGTTTCTGTGGTGTAACTCCACATTAATGGCCAGTTTCAAGTTACCCATAGTAAGTTGCTGAATTGCGGAGGTGGGAAAAGATGCACAAAATTGGCTGCTGCAGGCTAGCACAAGCCGACTCCAGCACCTCTCTGAGTACAGGCAGTCTGCAGAGTGCTAACTGTGCTCTACCTATTATGTACTTTGAGAACTGAATACTAAGCTTAAAGCTAACCTACATGAAGCATGTGTTTTCTCTTTGTTTTCGTTCATTATGCTCTTAACCTTAAATTATTCTTAATAGTTCTCTCCCGCACCCTCATACCAAACATAGTATATGCACACACCCAAATTCTGTTAAATTTTTTGAGGATGTCTATGCATTATAATGGACTTCCCTGGTGGCTCAGAAGGTAAAGCATCTGTCTACAATGTGGGAGACCTGGGTTCAATCCCTAGGTTGGGAAGATACTCTGGAGAAGGAAATGGCAACCCACTCCAGTATTCTTGCCTGGAGAATTCCATGGACAGAGGAGCCTGGCAGGCTACAGTCCACAGGGTCACAAAGAGTTGGGCACGACTGAGAGACTAAACTTTCTTTTTCATGCATTATAATAATGTATAAGTAGAAAATGCTAAAATATTTTGTGCATTTTTCTTCCCAAGTCATCTACCCTTTCAAATTTAAAGTTAAAAGAGCTTCCTTAAAAAAATATGCATTTTAAAGCATTCTAAGCTTTTAAGTCCTTCTTCATGAGTGTGTCTATGTTTGTGCCCAAGATTTTCAATGATTAGTTATTTCTCAAAGGAGTTAGGGCTGGAAACACTCCCAACTATTAAATCATCAAGTCTGGGAATGATATAAATTTGATATACTCAGAAATCCAAAAAGCTACACACAGTAATTTGGTATTTAGTGAATCACAGAAAGTCTACAATGCATTGACTGTTAACTGAATGATGAGCATCAAACATAGAGTGTAATTAACACAGACAGAAGCTTACTGCCAACAACAGTTTGAAACAATTTTAGTTCTCTCTTTCCTGCCAACTTTGATATGTAAAGAGCCCTTCATAGCATGATTGAGAAAATTTGTTTTTGCATGGGACATTCAGTTTGTACCCCACAGAGCCTCCAGAATAGTGGCTTTTGCAGGATGGGAACTTAATGAGTATTTGTTGGATTGAACAAGATCTATATTTTTCAAATTGGTCCTCAGATACTGCAATTCTTGTTAGTAAATCTCATTGAATTTCATGAGCCAGTGGTAACATATTCTCAGTGCTCTTATGTAGTGAGCCTTTGCTAAGCTAGTGAACATTTTCCAAAGTACAAAAGTCAATGATGGGTACAAATCTTATCTGGTCCAAGGAAACCTTTTATAAAAATTGTTATTGGGAATAAGAAGTGTGCTGATCCCAGAACTGATCTGTGTTGATCAAGTGCACAAGAAGGAATATCAGCTCCGAGTTATCCATTAACAGTCTATCTGCTCAAACAGGAACCATGCTTGCCTTGATACCTTGCTGAGTTCTGGGCAATCAACTTGAGAGCTGAACTGTGGCTATCTGAGACTGGACTTGGAAAAAAGTATATGGCTGAGTGAGCTGCTGTTATAGATGCGTGTGTGTATGTGTGCATGAGAGAGAGAGAGAGAAAGAAAGAGGTCAAACATTAAAATATGTGAAGGATTTACCCACAGTGATAGAGGTAATTGTCAGAATGTAACCATTACCTGTGGAAAGTGAAAGTGAAGTCGTTCAGTCGTTTCCAACTCTCCGCAACCCCACGGACTGTAGCCCACCAGGCTCCTCCGTCCATGGGATTTTCCAGGCAAGAGTACTGGAGTGGGGTGCCATTTCCTCCTCCAGGGGATCTTTGCAACCCAGGGATCGAACCCAGACGCTTTAACATCTGAGCTGCCAGGGAATCCCAACCACTGTCTGTAGCCTTTTGTTATTCTTTAGGCTAACAGTTCAGGAAACTGCCTCACCTCTTGCCACTTCCTTTCTTCGCTCCACAGATCAGTCTTGCCGACGTACTTGCAGATCCTCAAGGCAGTCAGGCTCCTGACACCGCTGTGCCACAGATGCCCTATTAGCTTGACAGCTGCCTCTCCCCATCCTGACACTTCCCTCCACCCTTGACTCAGACTGTTTACTCCTCTAACTCCTTCTAAACCCAGTTCTGGGATCTTTTCCTCAGGATGTCACCTTAGTCTCCGCTGAGTGCCCATCTTTCAAGGCTGCCTGTGTGCAGTAAAACATTTATCAGGGTCTACCACACTGCCTGTCTGTCTCTCCTGCAGACTGTGTGTTCTTGAGGAAGAGACTGTTCTTTCCAGGACATAACGCAACCTCGGCAAATAGTAGGTGCTCATTAATGTTGGGGCTTCCCTCATAGCTCATTGGTAAAGAATCCGCCTGCAATGCAGGAGACCCCCGATCGATTCTTGAGTCGGGCAGATCCTCTGGAGAAGGGATAGGCTATCCACTGTAGCGTGCTTGGGTTTCCCTTGTGGCTCAGCTGGTAAAGAATCCGCCTGTGATGCGGGAAACCTGGGTTCAATCCCGGGGTTGGGATCCCCTGGGAGAAGGGAAAGGCTACCCACTCCAGGATTCTGGCAGAATTCCATGCACTGTAAGGTCCATGGGGTCGCAAAGAGTCGGACACGACTGAGCAACTTTCGCTTTCATTAATGTTGAGTATTCCAATATACAAATAACTACGAATAAACAAATGACTTATCAGTTGAGCATTCATCTGTTCAATCTTGGAGTGCTTTTGTTAATCAGGGTTTTTGACACAAAATGACACAAGTGACACAAGTCAAAGTCACTTAAGAAAAACCAGAAATTTACCAGCTCAAATAACTGAGGTTCCCGAAAAGGGTGCTATTGGCTTAAGGGCCCAGACGACCACATTAGAAATTTCTCTCTTTCCATACCTATTTCTCTCTCTCTCTCTCTTTTTTTCTGGGGTGTTTATCCAGGAAGCTCTCTCCATTGGCAAAGATGGTCCTCATAGTTCTAGGCTCACATAGCTTAATACAGTTCGCAGTTTCAGAAGCACACTGAGTATTTACACTGATTCACCAAAAATGATTACGCTTGGCTCTTTGGGTTCCACACTCACCCTTGGACCAAATATTACCAAGTCTAAATTCTTCCCGCTCACCACACGGCAGTAAGTCGAGATGAGGTGTAAGGGCAAGCAGAGGGAGAAGATTGTGGACTAGTGCCCCAAAGAAGAATTCAGGCTTCTTTTATACAAAAAGGGGGAGGAGGCAGGTGGCTGTTTGCTGCAAACTTCTTGGTGCCAGCTTGACCCTGAAGGGGATGTGATAATTCTTTATTCTTGTGGTTGTCTCCATAGGTCTGATCGTGATATTCTTGTAAACCTCAAACAAGGCAAATGTCACTCTCTGTTCTGCAACTTTTTATCTCTGTATGCAGGAAAAGTGTTATACTTTTAAAGGTCAAACCTGGGAAGTAGAGCCTTCAGAAAGGGCTATTATGTATATTTCAAGCTCTAGGCAACATTTCTTTTATGGAGGGGCAGAGCCAGCATGACTAACCTCAGGGAACAGAGCGCAAAGGTTAGAGCTAAAGGAAGAGATCCAACAGGCCAGGTTTTTCTTCTCTGTTACGAAGCCACTGTGCTTGGGGTGATGGGGCATTCTGCGTGGTCCTACACTTAGGTCATATACAAGCACCTGTGGAAGGTGGGACTCCTTGCAAAAGGAAATGATACAGGAAGTCAAAAATATAACAGGCATCTGTGCACTGTTGATTTTGCAATATGATCAATCAATATGTATTTTGAGAAGTCTCCATGGGTCCAGACGAATTTAACTACTTCATGCATCTTTTCTAGGCCCGCTGAGATGTCCCAAGACTAACATAAAAGAAATGCCCGAAGGATGTTCAGCTTTCCAGTATTTAGGGGCTGGACTTAAGTGTATAATTCTATGCCTGTACCTTGCTTCTTACTACTCCCTTTTATTTATTGCTTTTGAAAAAAACCTTTTTATTTTGGGATAATTTTTGATTTACAAACAAGCTGCACAGATAGGATGGGGAGTTCTCATCTATTCTATCACCGAGTTTCCTTTACTGTTAATATCTTATGTTACTATGGTACATTTATCACAGCTAAAGAACCAGATCAGCAAGTTAGTATTAATTAATCAGAGTTTCTTTGACCTTCACTGCTGCTGCTGCTGCTAAGTCGCTTCAGTGGTGTCCGACTCTGTGTGACCCCATAGACGGCAGCCCACCAGGCTCCTCTGTCCCTGGGATTCTCCAGGCAAGAACACTGGAGTGAGTTGCCGTGTCCCTCTCCAATGCATGCATGCATGCTAAGTTGCTTCAGCCCAGCAGGCTCCCCTGTCCACGGGACTCTCCAAGGAAGAATACTGGAGTGGGTTGCCATTTTCTTCTCCTGACCTTCACTAATTTTCCTTGATATACTTTTTCTGTTCTAGGACATCATTCAAGGTACCACATTATATTTAGTCATCATGTCTTCTCAGCCCCCTCCTTTGAGAGCTTTTCAGGCTTTCTTTATTTTTGATCACCTTGACAGTATTGAGGAGAACTGGTCAGGTATTTTGTAAAACGTGCCTCATTTTGGGGTTGTCTGATACTTGTCTCATGGTTAGACCATGGTAATACGTTTTTGGGAGGAAGACCTCAGAGTTAAGGTGCCACTCTCATTACATAATGTCAAGGTACATACTCTCAACATGATTTATCACTGTGGATATTAATCTCAATCACCTGGCTGAGGTCGTATTTTCCAGTTTCTCCACTGTAAAGTTCTTTTTCTCTCTCCTCTTATACTCTGCTATTTTGGAAGCATAGCAAAGAGTCGGACACGACTGAGCAACTTTCGCTTTCATTAATGTTGAGTATTCCAATATACAAATAACTACGAATAAACAAATGACTTATCAGTTGAGCATTCATCTGTTCAATCTTGGAGTGCTTTTGTTAATCAGGGTTTTTGACACAAAATGACACAAGTGACACAAGTCAAAGTCACTTAAGAAAAACCAGAAATTTACCAGCTCAAATAACTGAGGTTCCCGAAAAGGGTGCTATTGGCTTAAGGGCCCAGACGACCACATTAGAAATTTCTCTCTTTCCATACCTATTTCTCTCTCTCTCTCTCTTTTTTTCTGGGGTGTTTATCCAGGAAGCTCTCTCCATTGGCAAAGATGGTCCTCATAGTTCTAGGCTCACATAGCTTAATACAGTTCGCAGTTTCAGAAGCACACTGAGTATTTACACTGATTCACCAAAAATGATTACGCTTGGCTCTTTGGGTTCCACACTCACCCTTGGACCAAATATTACCAAGTCTAAATTCTTCCCGCTCACCACACGGCAGTAAGTCGAGATGAGGTGTAAGGGCAAGCAGAGGGAGAAGATTGTGGACTAGTGCCCCAAAGAAGAATTCAGGCTTCTTTTATACAAAAAGGGGGAGGAGGCAGGTGGCTGTTTGCTGCAAACTTCTTGGTGCCAGCTTGACCCTGAAGGGGATGTGATAATTCTTTATTCTTGTGGTTGTCTCCATAGGTCTGATCGTGATATTCTTGTAAACCTCAAACAAGGCAAATGTCACTCTCTGTTCTGCAACTTTTTATCACTGTATGCAGGAAAAGTGTTATACTTTTAAAGGTCAAACCTGGGAAGTAGAGCCTTCAGAAAGGGCTATTATGTATATTTCAAGCTCTAGGCAACATTTCTTTTATGGAGGGGCAGAGCCAGCATGACTAACCTCAGGGAACAGAGCGCAAAGGTTAGAGCTAAAGGAAGAGATCCAACAGGCCAGGTTTTTCTTCTCTGTTACGAAGCCACTGTGCTTGGGGTGATGGGGCATTCTGCGTGGTCCTACACTTAGGTCATATACAAGCACCTGTGGAAGGTGGGACTCCTTGCAAAAGGAAATGATACAGGAAGTCAAAAATATAACAGGCATCTATGCACTGTTGATTTTGCAATATGATCAATCAATATGTATTTTGAGAAGTCTCCATGGGTCCAGACGAATTTAACTACTTCATGCATCTTTTCTAGGCCCGCTGAGATGTCCCAAGACTAACATAAAAGAAATGCCCGAAGGATGTTCAGCTTTCCAGTATTTAGGGGCTGGACTTAAGTGTATAATTCTATGCCTGTACCTTGCTTCTTACTACTCCCTTTTATTTATTGCTTTTGAAAAAAACCTTTTTATTTTGGGATAATTTTTGATTTACAAACAAGCTGCACAGATAGGATGGGGAGTTCTCATCTATTCTATCACCGAGTTTCCTTTACTGTTAATATCTTATGTTACTATGGTACATTTATCACAGCTGAAGAACCAGATCAGCAAGTTAGTATTAATTAATCAGAGTTTCTTTGACCTTCACTGCTGCTGCTGTTGCTAAGTCGCTTCAGTGGTGTCCGACTCTGTGTGACCCCATAGACGGCAGCCCACCAGGCTCCTCTGTCCCTGGGATTCTCCAGGCAAGAACACTGGAGTGAGTTGCCGTGTCCCTCTCCAATGCATGCATGCATGCTAAGTTGCTTCAGCCCAGCAGGCTCCCCTGTCCACGGGACTCTCCAGGGAAGAATACTGGAGTGGGTTGCCATTTTCTTCTCCTGACCTTCACTAATTTTCCTTGATATACTTTTTCTGTTCTAGGACATCATTCAAGGTACCACATTATATTTAGTCATCATGTCTTCTCAGCCCCCTCCTTTGAGAGCTTTTCAGGCTTTCTTTATTTTTGATCACCTTGACAGTATTGAGGAGAACTGGTCAGGTATTTTGTAAAACGTGCCTCATTTTGGGGTTGTCTGATACTTGTCTCATGGTTAGACCATGGTAATACGTTTTTGGGAGGAAGACCTCAGAGTTAAGGTGCCACTCTCATTACATAATGTCAAGGTACATACTCTCAACATGATTTATCACTGTGGATATTAATCTCAATCACCTGGCTGAGGTCGTATTTTCCAGTTTCTCCACTGTAAAGTTCTTTTTCTCTCTCCTCTTATACTCTGCTATTTTGGAAGCATGTCACTAAGCACAGGCCACACAAGTTGGGCGGTAAATTGACTTTTCTGAGGGGAGGAGTACTTACATAAATTTCTTGGAGTTCTCCGTGTGGGAGATTTGTCTCTGCTCCATTTACTTATTTTAGTGTTAATATGAACCTTTGGACATTTATTTTATTCTTTGGGTAATGAGCCAACACTACATTATTTTGTTCTTTAAACCGTTCCAACCTCAGCAGTTGGGATCTCTCAGTTGTTCCTCTGTCCCTTTCCTGTGCTCCCATCCTTTTGTTTCTTAAGCACGTCTCTACTTTCTGGTTTTGCAAGAGACTCCGTTCCCAATTTGTATATTCTGCCCCAGTTCTAGAATCATCCATTTCTCTAAGGAGCCCTGGTTTCTTTCATCAGAGAATGGTATTAGAAGCCAGGGTCTGGGAGCTGGTTTTGCTCATTGATGCTGGGCATCAGTACCTCTAGGCCCTCTCGATGGGTATATGCATGTATGTTCATTTCACTGCTTCCTTTAAGTTTCTTTTGTTATTGACTTTTCCTCTTTTCATTGGTGCATGACTTCACCTTGTCCTCCAGTTTGATTCATAATCTGTTTTCTCCTGGCTTCCAAATTTGGGTCTATTTCTTGGTTATTCTTTTATTAAAATTTCTCCTATAATGTAAGAAATAATGTGTTCAGCTTTACCCATCTCTTGACATAGCTACTCTGTTCTTGCAGACTACATATTCTGCCCAGGACTTACTGGTGATACCCAAAGGTTATAGGACAAACAGACAAGGTTTTCTTTCAGGAATCTGCTTTGAAGAGCTTATAATGTAATTTTAAGACTCTGAAAAAATATATGTTCTGTCTGAATATCCATTTTCAACATGCAACAGAGTAATAAAGTAAATGCTTTGTTTCAGAAAGTTGGATCAGGTTATAAAAATTTCTAGAATTCTGCCACTGCAAGGATAAAGCATTCTCTGAAAATTATAGTGCTATTGGAAAGGAGGATAAGCTTTCTGAAGACAAGTATAATGAGATCACCTCAGGGTTAGAAGCAGATATAAGAAATTTTCTGATGATGTTTTTTATTTCCTTTTCTTAGTTGAATGGATTTGACATATAACGCTATGTAAATTTAGGGTTTACCTCTTTTTTTTTCTTCCTTCCTTTTACTCCCCTTTTCTTTTTGTTGTCTGCTGTGAGTAGGGTGAAAGGATTTATGAAAGACTTAAGGGGAATATAAAACACTGAACCATAGTAAACAATGTGTGAGGAAGAGAGTGAAGTTTGTTTCCTGAGAAACTGGATAGAAGGGAAAGCCTTGAAGAAGGAAGGAGGGAAATGAATGCCCACATTCTTGCAAGATGAAAGCAAGGGTTTTAAGACTGAACATAGGCTCAGGTCCCCAGAGTTAGGCATCAGTAGAGCATACGTCACAGAAGGGCTCTGCTTGGAGAAAAGAGTTCATGATCGTGGAGTAAAAAACCGATCAGGACTCTAAGATTTAAGATGAGCAGGGTGTGAGGGATGGGGGTGGGGAGGAGGCACGCAGGAAGAAGAATGATAAGGAATGAATCCCTAATGATCCAAATTATCAGGCCTGGTGAGTAAGAATGAAAGAAATTGACAGAAACAAGAGTATGGCAGTCATTCAACACAGGTGGCAATAGCCAGCTGGCAGAGGTTCATATCCCTGCACAAGCTGCTTAACTCCTCTGTTCCCCTCCTGTCCTCAGCCTGACGCGAACTTTAGCCAAACAATAAGTTTAATCAGATAAATGAGAAACCTCAGAAGCAAAGGAAAACAGTCAAATAAGACCAAATAATTGTAGTTTAGTCTTTGATTAGGCAAAGTCAAGGAGATCAGTAGTTAACATCATCTGGTGGGGGTTTTCAATATCTCTAAGACACAGCTCAAAGGTGCTCAGAATATTATTTATACTTGTAGGGCTTCCCAGGAGTCACTGATGGTAAAGAACCTGCCTACCAATGCAGGAGACTCACGGGTTTGATTCCTGAATCAGGAAAATTTCCTGGATAAGAAATGGCAACCCACTCCAGTAATCTTGCCTGGAAAATTCCATGGACAGAGGAGCCTGGCTGGCTACAGTTCAGGGGGTCACAAAGAGTCTGACACAACTGAGCACACAAACAAGCTATGACAAACCTAGACAACTTATTAAAAAGCAGAGACATCACTTTGCTGACAAAGGTCTGTGTAGTCAAAACTATGGTTTTTTCCAGTAGTCATGTGCAGATGTGAGAGCTGGACCATAAAGAAGGCTGAACATCAAAGAATCGATGCTTTCAAACTGTGGTGCTAGAGAAGACTCTTGAGAGTCCCTCGGACTGCAAGGAGATCCAACCAGTCTATCCTAAAGGAAATCAGTCCTGAATATTCACTGGAAGGGCTGATGCTGAAGCTGAAGTTCCAATACTCTGGCCACCTGATGCAAAGAACTGACTCATTGGAGAAGACCGTGATGCTGGGAAAGATTGAAGGCAGGAGAAGGAGGTGACAGGGGATGAGATAGTCAGATAGCTTGGATAATGAAGAACCTGGTTTACTTTGCCCAGAAGGGAATGAACTATTTATATGCCATTTTCTAACAACAATATCTTCAGATGCTCTGAGGGTCTTTAATTATGATTTTCAGTCGTTAATTATCAAAAGCACACATAAAGACAGCTGTAAACAGTTGTCTATAAACTATAAACAGATCAGCCATAATGTAGCATTTTAAAAAATTGAGCTATTTTAATTGACCATACCACTTGGAACTCTGAGGGTCTTTAATTATGATTTTCAGTCGTTAATTATCAAAAGCACACATAAAGACAGCTGTAAACAGTTTTCTATAAACTATAAACAGATCAGCCATAATGTAGCATTTTAAAAAATTGAGCTATTTTAATTGACCATACCACTTGGAAATAATGAAAAAGTGCTGACAGTTTAGTCAAAAAAAAGTGGCCACTCATCAGTTCTTTGAATTTATAAACTGGGGTTGAAAGTCCAGCACTGTTTACAGGCCTAGCGTTCTAGTTGTAGGTCTGTAGGCCCATCAGTTACCTCTTTTCTTTTTAGTGGTAAAGAATCGGAAAGGTAAAATTATCACATTTTTACTTTTCAGGAATACTATGAGGTTAAGATAGAGAATCCTTTTCAAACTCTCTGAGACCTCAAGTGTCAATAGGTTTCAAAATAAAACTCAAACTAATATTTGAGTTAGTAACTAAAAATGAACTTGGTAAACTATAATCTTAGGACCTAGTGTGTGCATCCTCAGTCACGTCCGACTCTGTGACCCCATGGGCTGTATCCCACCAAGCTCCATCTGTCCATGGGATTCTCCAGGCAAGAATACTGGAGTGGGTTGCCATTTCTTTCTCTAGGGGATCTTCATGACCCAAGGATTGAACCTGTGTCTCTTGCATTAGCAGATGGATTCTTTACCAACTGCACCACCTTGGAAGCCCATTCTTAGGACCTATATCTGCATAAGAGAGAATCAAGAAAGTAGTTTTAACTTTAAGTAAAAATTGATATCATTTAGAAGTTCGAAAATAGCAATTTTGACTGGTCATGATTCTAAATGAGTAGCTAAAAAGCTGTTTGAACACCTAAAAGAACTATAAGGAATGATTGCATTTTAAAAGATTTTCATGTTATCAAGAAGCTGAAAAACACCAACACAAAACCTTTTCCTGGCCCTTCATTTATCTGGATTAGTTTTAAGGTACAATTTTTAAAAAGCTAGATATATGCTTTAGGACATTTCACTGACTTTTACTATCTCTGAACGTTCCTTGCATCTTAAGAAGACTTTCAATGGCGCTCGTTTCTAAATTAATTCAGGCATTTGAGGGCAGTTGGGCCCTCTGCGCTTGAATAATTAAGTGAGTACTATTAGAGGAAAAGCTACACATTAGTAACTTGGAGGAACCAGAGTGGATGAAGCACTTTTCAGAACCTGCATGACAATTTTGAAAATTAAACCCAGTTAATAGAAAAAAATGCTAAATCAATGGCCATAAAATTTAATGGGTTTATAGCAGCCTTAACACAGTAGGACTGAATTATCATGTTAATTTAATTTCCATTTCTAAATGAACCAGAAGGCACAATAAAGGTCAATTAACCAGCTACCTTCCCTGCCTTCTTTTTCTTTTACTGCCGGTTTTAAATCACATTTGGCCCCAAAGCACTCACACTGCTTCTGGAAACTCATTAGTTTTTCCTGAAATTAAAACAAAAAAGAAAAAAAAAAAAAAAAAGAAACAAAAACTAACAACTAACCATGTGCTGAGAACAACTGCTGAGATGTGCTACAGTTATGGGGATATATGTATTCAATGAAAAATCTTTTACTCCTGTTACATCGAGGCTACAAACTTAGTTACACTGAGCCTAGGGAAACGCACAAGGGAAAGGTCTCCTTGATAGTGTTTACCAAGTGTTCATCTGCAGCGAAAAAGCTGTGTGCTGCTCTTAACATTTATGAGGCGAATAAGGAAAGGAACTCCATCTGTGTAATGTGGGTCTGTTAGTACAGGGAGAACCTCACACTTTGCACAGCCTGCATTTTTCACGTTGAAATGTGTCATTTTGTATTAATAGGCTTTTATTACTTCAAAAACTTAATAGAAGGAGGGAAAAGTCAGTTTCTTCCCCCTCCACAGCAAGAAAATTCAGCCTTTGTTTTGGTGCAATGGGTTGCTTGCAATTTGATATGTTTCTCAAAATCTTCAAATATTCTGGTGTTTTCTAGTGATACAAAAGACGTAAAGGGTACTATGTTGGTGAACAAAATATACATTTTTGGGGGGCAAAATTTATAATAAAAATGAAAATGGGTTTCTAATTCGAATGTTTGCTATAATTTGAAAAGTGATATTGAGGTATTGGAAATGATCATAATTTTGATTTCAGTAGAAACCTCTTTAAAATAACATAAACAATGGTTGGGAAGTATCCAACACCTAGATATCAGATAGCTGTCCATAAAGGTTAACCTTCTTTTCCTTTCTTCTCTTCAATATAAAGCAGAAAAATAAAATATTCATTATCTAAAGTTTATTTGGAATTATTTCTTAGGATTATAGAACTTTAGGGGAACAATAGTCCCAGTACCTTTGTTTATGAATATCCATGGAAATAATCAACAGACAACTTATAACGGGAATAGAAAAGAATTTCATTCCAGTCAAACAGAACTCCAGCCTGGGAGACAAATTCAAGAAGCACTTGAACTGTGTTCCAGCAGTCTACAAGGTGGGGTAGGCTTGTCTCCAAAGTTGGGGGAGGGGCTTCCCTGGTGGCTCAGACAGTAAGGAATCTGCCTGCAGTGCAGGAGACCTGGGTTTGATCCCTGGGTTGGGGAGATCCCCTGGAGAAGAATACCAACTGCAGTGTTCTTGCCTGGAGCATTCCATGGACAGAGGTACCTGGTGGGCTACAGTCTACGGGGTTGCAAAGAGTCAGACATAACTGAGTAACTAGCAACACGTGTATAGACTGATAGCACAAAACTATATAAGCTGTTTGTCAAGACTTAGGATTTGAGCTGGCAGGAAGTGAGGGTACTTGTTAAGTAAGGGCTGCCTGGGGTCCAAAACGGTCGCATTTTGCATATGTTTACAGTGGCATCTGCCGGCTGATGCTGTTTTGAAAACGGCTGGTAGTGACTTTTGAGGTCGATAAGGTTCAGAAAATTCAAGTTCCGGGTGATGAAGGATTGAGTCTGGAACTGGATCCACAAAGGCGGCTCAGCTCGATCTTGGATGCCGGAGCCATCTGTCAGAACAAAGAGAGAACGCCCAGCTCCTCCGCGGTTTCCAAAGAGGCGGAGAGCGTGGACACGGCGCGTCAGCAGGACCCTGTGGCCGAGAAGGAAACCTTGTCTTTGAAGGAGTGGCAGCCCTGGTGCCCTGGGGCGTTTATCCCTGTCTTCACAGTGGGCATTCTATACTACCTGGTAAATGCATTCTTTTTAATGATTAAAGCAGCTGTATAATGCACGTCAGACAAGCCGTGAGATGGGCTGTCCCAGTCAGCACTGTGTTCAAGCCACATCATATATAAGCCAGAATGACATCTCCATACCTCGGTATGCAAAAATTTCTTCTATCATAAGATAGTTACACGTAATTTAGATCAGAAGTCTAAGCGTTTTACTATCTGGCTAATTATATGTTTTTCTTTCAAATGAAAACAGTTCGCTTTTCATTTAATAAAAACTTGTCCCTTGTCGGTCTTCACACCTAAGATTATCTGTCTATCCCTACCCTCTCTATCGTTTCTGGAAGCTATAAGTAGGATTTAACGAACTTATGACAGTTTCTGTGAAAAATACATTGTGTGGAAATATTTATGTAGGAGTATATGTTCACAACACACATATTTGACAAATAAATGTATAGTCTAGACGTGACTGGTTTTCAGAGGCATCATTTTTCTTTTCTTTTGTAGGCAAGTGACAGAATCTAACCGTTTTTGGAACGACAACCTATTTAATCCACTTTAAAAAGTGGGGTAATAAAATGGGAAAAATCCTGAAATTCTGTGACGGAAATTCTTTAGACATAAACACATGTAAGTGATCTTGTCCAGTTCACGTGTGCACTAAGCAGTGCTTCCAGGAGACGGAGGAGCGTGCGCCGTTGTGCTGCGGGTTTCCTGGGCGTCGCGGGGGTGCGCGGCGGCCCCGCCTCGCCGCCTCGCGGGGGCGCTGTGAGCGGC
>SJYT01016905.1:684712-704466 GCA_006410635.1 Cephalophus harveyi
CTCGGGGCGAGGGGAGCCCAGTGCCTGCTGCGGCCTTTCGCCGCGGCTGTTCTCTACAACCGACGAGGACGTCCCCCGACAGCGGATCCTCAAAAATTATTGCCGACTAACTGGACAGTATCACGTCACATGACGCAATGACCCTGCCCTCCGCAGCCCTGTTTGGAGACTGAAGGGGTCTTTCGGACATTAGGCCGTCGTGCTGCCGGTCATGCCCCTGAACTGTTGCTGTGATTTAGTTGCTGGAGTCACAGAACTCCCTGGACTGCGACTGACCACGTGCAGGCAGGAGGCCGGCAGCAGCGGTTCCGGCGCCTGGAGAAGGCAGGGGGAGAACGGCCGCGGAGGGAGGGGGCCAGGAGAGGAGGCGGCCCGGGCGAGGCGCGCCCTTCAGGACCTCATTCGGGGCCGAGTTCCCCCTTCCCAGCTGTGCCTACACACAGACACACACACGCACATGCACACACACACACACACACACACGAACATGCACACACATGGGCACACACACACGGACACACACACATGGACACACACACACAAACACACGAACATGCACACACACACGAATACACACACACAGGAACACACACACAGAGGAACACACACATAGACATGAACACACAGACACATGAACACACACACATGGACACACACACGAACATGCACACACATGGACACACACGGACACACACACAAACGGGCACACACACGGACACACACACAAACACATGAACATGCACACACACACGAATACACACAGGAACACACACACATGAACACACACACACAAACATGCACACACATGGACACACACGGACACACACACATGGATACACAAACGGACACACACACACAAACATGCACAGACACATGAATACACACACACACGAATACACACACACACGAACACACACAGGAACACACACATAGACATGAACACACACACACATGAACACACACACATGGACATGCACACATGGACACACACGGACACACACACATGGACACACACACACAAACACACGAACATGCACACACACACGAATACACACACACAGGAACACACACACAGAGGAACACACACATAGACATGAACACACAGACACATGAACACACACACATGGACACACACACGAACATGCACACACATGCACACACACGGACACACACACGGACACACACACACAAACACATGAACATGAACACACACACACATGAACACACACACATGCACACACACAGACATGAACACACACACGCACACGCACAGACATGAACACACACACACACTGCTCATTGACCCCTGCCAGCATTATTTCTGGTATGTCTTGTTATGTCATGATCAGGTCCGAGGACTACTGAGTTTGCAAATTTCCTTCTTGAAGATTTTAAGGAAGGAACTTCTTTCAGGCAAGAGGCTGACTGGTGTCTCTCTCATATCTCATAACCCAGTTCTTTGACGAGTTGTCTTATTAGAATCTACGTAGGTTTTTTCAGCTCTCCTGCCATCTGGCTGTGTGCTCTGGGGAAGTCATTTGACTTTTCTGGGCCCGAGTTTCCTCCGTAGTGAGAAGAGCTTGCCCTTTGGTCTTGAAGGAACTTCTGGCCCCAGCACTCCATGCTTCTTTGAGGTCCCATTTCAAGCATGAAGTAAGAATGTCAGGCAGGATCAAAATGTCCCAACTTGCCCCCTTTCCTTCAACTTACCTGTCTTGAGCAGGTTAATTAATGAAATGAATGGATTTTTCCCAAGAACATTGTGTGTGTGTATGCATATATATGTGTAAACATATACATACATACACACATACATGTGACAATAAAAAGAGAAAAACATCTGGCTTCTGACTTCTAAATATTTTGGACTGTCAGTGGTGGTCGTTGCTCAGTTGTGTCTGACTCTTCACGATCTCATGGACTGTAGCCCGCCAGGCTCCTCTGTCCATGAAATTCTCCAGGCAAGAAAACCGTGGTGGGTTGTCATTTCCTTCTCTAAACTTTCTGGACTGTCAGTTACATTCCTAATATTGAGCTGGGTCTAGTTTATGTAAAAATGTGTGTTTGTTTTTAGCTTCAGCCTGTTAGGAAAGCTGGAGGAAAATGGTACTCGTTAATCACTAGGAAACATCTGTCCATTTCTATAGAACAGTATATATATTTTTAGTGGCAATATTTTATATTATTAATACACTTAGACTTCACCATGAGTCCCCCAAACACTGGGAGATGGAGTCTCTGATGCCTCGTATGAAATGGGGCTGGTGGCTGGCTGGCGAAGGAAAACACCAATTCGGTACATAGCAGGATTTGCATGATCTTATTAAAATGTATTTGCTAAGAATGTCGATTGGAAGGGAAGTTCTTAGGATTGTTACTTTTCTTTTCTAACCCTCGGGAGGAATGAATGAATACGTGGTGTTAATGCGGTGTGAGCGTCCTTCTCGCTCATGGCTGGGCCACTGTCAGGAGGGGACAAAATGAATGAGAAAAGTGGGACATGCTGGTGGGATGTCTCAGCAGAAGGGCCCTCCTTACTGGGGGCAGTGTCATTCGGTTCCCTCTGGGCCTCCCCCTGCCCACGAGCAGCTGGAGAGGGGACACAGGCGGCAACGCTGGGCCCGATGGCCCTCTGACTATCTTTATTTCTCAGCTGGGGGCCGAATGTTCTCATTTGAGGGTCACTTGTGGAAATCAGTCCTGAGTGCTCATTGGAAGGACTGATGCTGAAGCTGAAACTCCAATACTTTGGCCACCTGATGCCAAGAGTTGACTCATTTGAAAAGACCCTGTTGCTGGGAAAGATTGAAGGCAGGAGGAGAAGGGGATGACAGAGGATGAGATGGTTGGATGGCATCACCGACTCAATGGACATGGGTTTGAGTAAACTCTGGGAGTTGATGATGGACAGGGAGGCCTGGCGCGCTGCAGTCCATGGGGTCGCAAAGAGTCAGACACGACTGAGCGACTGCCCTGAACTGAACTGCCCTTTTGTTTACCTATTTGCTTGTGGCTGCTTGGCGCAGGCGCTTCTCACTGCAGGGACTTCTCCTGCTGTGGAGCACCGTCTCTAGGGTGTGCAGGCCCCAGTGGGTGTGGCCCACAGGCTCAGCTGCTCCATGGTGCGTGGGATCTTCCTGGACCAGGCATCGAACCCATGGCCCCTGCATTGGCAGGCAGCTTCTTATCCAGGTACTGCTAAGGAAGTCCCCACTTGTTCTTTTCAACTCTGAGAAAAGAGATGGCTTCTCCCTCCCCCAATTCTATTGTCTGCATTTCCTGTTTTCAGTTCCGGAAAGAAAAGATGACACAAATCACTAAGATTATTTCTCAAAGGAGTTTCTTACATTTAGTAAACCGTGCACAGATGGAGTTGAGTGCAGACCACCCCAGTCCTTCCCAGAGTAGGAGAGGGTGCCAAGGATGCTTGCAACCTGGCCACCAGGGAGGTATGGCGAGGGCTCAGGGAGGCACAGAAAGATGAGTCTGATGTGCCCAAGGAACAAGGAGCTAAGCCTGAAACCCTCAGACGTCACCCTCGATTTCCGCTGCAATCAGTGAAGAGTGGCCGGTGCTCCCATTCACCCACCCACTCACTCCTCTGTCCAGGGGTCCGCTGCAGCAGCAGGCACCGATGAGTCCTTCTCTGTGTCAGGCACAGTCGCCCTGCAAGTAAAGTGGAGTAAGTCCACAAGGGGAGACGCAGCAACACCAGCTTTGATTCTGAGGTTTATAATTTGCCAAACATCGTGCAAAGTACTTTCTAGGCATCATTGTTTTTTTTTAAAAATTAATTAATTTATTTTAATTGGAGGCTAATTACAATATTGTGGTGGTTATTGCCATACACTGACACGAATCAGCCATGGGTGTACATATGTTCCCCATCCTGAACCCCTTTCCCACCTCCCTCCCCATCCCATCCCTCAGAGTCATCCCAGTGCACCGGCTTAGAGTGCTCTGTTTCATGCATTGAACTTGGACTGGTGATCTATTTCACATATGGTAATATACATGTTTCAATGCTCGTCTCTCAAATCATCCCACCCTTGCCTTCTCCCACAGAGTCCAAAAGTCTGTTCTTTACATCTGTGTCTCTTTTGCTGTCTCGCATATAGGGTCATCATTACCATCTTTCTAAATTTCATACATATGTTATATACTGTATTGGTGTTTTTCTTTCTGACTTATTTCACTCTGTATAATAGGCTCCAGTTTTACCCACCTCATGAGAACTGATTCAAATGCGTTCTTTTTAATAGCTGAGCACTTCATCTTCTTTATGACCCATTTTTCAGATTAGAAAACTGAGACTCTAAGGACCTTGCTCAAAATCAGAAGCTTGTAAGTGACAGCGCTAGTCAGTGACAGAGCCAGATTTGAACTTGGGGTTGTCTTATTCTGAATCTTCCCATAAAGAAGTTGCTGCAGCTGAAAATGATAAATGCAATGATGTGGCATGCCTGGGGACTGAGGGAGTCAGGCAACAGGGATTTGATCCAGCTTTGGGGATCAAGAAAGCATTTTGGACATGGTGGTTCTAGAGTTTCACATTAAACTGTGGATTTGAAAAAGCAGATTGAGACTGTTGGAGATTCTAGACAGAGGAATAACTTGTGAAAACGTGTGTGTGAGGAATTACGAGTGTTTTGGTGTTTCTGAAACATCAAGGCAAGGAGCCGTGGGAGATGAGCCTGGAGAAGTGGGGTAGGGCCCAGACCATGGCAGATCTTTCAGTGATTGCAGTGTAGACAATACCACCTGATGAGCGTGGCTCTTTGCAGGAATCCAGGAGAATGGCCATGGCAGGCACAGTAGGATGGGAAGGAGGGAAGAGAGGGGAGACCTGGTGGCTAACTGGGTGGACAGAGTGGATGAGAAAGATGGAGAACGTATAGATGCTTCTCAGACTTGTAGCTTGGTGGTTGGGTGGATGGGAATGCCAATGGTTGATACAGAGGATTTAGGAGAATAAGGCTCAGAAGAAGGATGCTGAGCAGTTTTATTTTTCACCAGTCTATAGCTATAGTAACATTTTATTTTGAAGTTTTTATAGCAGGTTAAAATGGCAATGCATAGATTTCATCCTTACTATGACTTAGAGCTAATTATTAACTGTTATAATTTCATAAGTAAGAAACATCTTTCTTAACCTGAATAAAATTAAATANGGTTTGAGTAAACTCCGAGAGTTGGTGATGGGCAGGGAAGCCTGGTGTGCTGCAGTCCATGGGGTCACAAAGAGTCGAGCATGACTGAGTGACTGAACTGGACTGAACTGCCTGAGATATTTCGGGACTTGTTTGGGGTATTTCTCTGAAGCTCGAATATCACTTCAGTTCCTTTGTTCTCTTGGGTAATTCTATCGATCCTTTTCCACCAACTTTTTCCAGAAAGTCTTCCTTGTTCAGTTTTGCTAGAGACACCTCTCCTGATATTCCAGATTCACTTGAATTCATTACAAATTCATTTTAATTTTTCTATTTTTCCTGTTACTTCAATAGTATTTTGTGAGGAAAGATGCGCTGTTAAGATCCTATTTAAGACTGAAGGGCTTATTCCTCCAGCTGCCCAAGGCTGGCCCCCTTCCTGGGAGAGCCTTCAAACAGACTCATCAACTGGAGACTCAACCCTTTCACCCAGCTTGCTGCAATTCAGAAGACCACCCGGCCTCAGAGCTTCCTGTAGGGTCAGCAGGGGCCTACATGGAGAGTCCATCCAGCCCAGCTTCTCCTTCTATTTTTTTTTTCCTTCCCTTCCATTCCACAGATGTTGACCCAAAGAGTATTCCCTAATAGACCTTGTTCATGCTAAGCTCCAAATCCGAGTTGGCTTCCCAGAGAACCCAAATGGTGACAGAGGAGATGTGAATGCATGTGTTTAGCCAGTCAACTGGAAGGCCTTTTACAGTGCTTCTTTTGAGATCATGGGCCTTTTAAAATAAGAAAATTAAGTGTATGGATTCTTTCTATCCAGAAGGTGAGGTTCATGTCCCTCTCCAATATGAACTCTCTCCTCTTGGCCTTTGATCAGACATCAAGCTCCTCTGGGCTCCCAGCATCTCCTTCTCCCCACAGCTGGTGCTACGAGATCCTTACTTGTGGGCCCAGCCTGTTCCTTCTCAGGGCCAAACTGGGTCTACAGGGAAAACTCTTAACAGCTTGTCTTAAGTTAGATTTTCTTGAAGCAGACTGTAAGAGGCAGATCTGTGAGTGAGGGCTTCATTAAGGAGGTGTCTCTGGAAGAAGCGAGAAGGAGGGGCAGGGCAGGATCGAGTGGGTAGCCAAGCGAGGCTGGGATCTCGCTACAGTCCTTTGGAGGTCGTGTGATGGTTGAGTTTAGGTGGTGACTTGATTGGCCACAGTGGGCCCAGGTTAAGCCTCGTTTCTGATTGTAGTGATACTTGTGGGTGGTTTGTGGGTGAGGTTAGCATCTGGACTCAGTAAAGGACTTGCCTCCCCAAGATCATGTGGCTTGGGCATCGCCCAGTCCCCTGAGGGCCTGAATGGAGCCAAAGGCAGCAGGAGAAGGAATCCGTTCCTTTCTCTCTGCATCGCTGCCTGCTCAGGGGCGTCTCTTCTCATCTGCTCCGCCCTCATGTGGCGTTTGCGTCGCCATTCCCCCTGGTTCTCAGGTCTCCAGCGGCAGATTGGATTGTCCCGCTGGATTTCCTAGGCCTCCTAGGATAGAGGGTAGATTGGGGCACTTCTCAGCCTTCGTAATCAAATGATCCAAGTTCTCATTGTCTGGGTAGCTATCGTCTCTCATCTATGTGCCCTAGTTCTGTTTCTCTGGAGAATTCTGACTAACATGGGTAGCATTGCCTGAGCCACAAAAGAACTCTGGGCTGTAATTTATACATCAGGATTTTCCTACCCAAGGCAGAAGCGCTGGGCTTTTGTCCCCTTGCACCCATTATTCAGACTGATTGACAGTGACTGCCTGCGGGGGGGCTGTGAGCTGCGGTGTAAACATCCAGACCCTTACAGCTCTCTGCCCACTCAGGGCAAAGCTGCTCTAGTGCCATGAGGGTTTTCCTCCAAAGAATACACGTGAGTGCTGGTCGCTGGGAGCCAAAGCACGTAGAACCCAGTACAGGGACATTCAGGGATGGTAGGAGGGGTCTGCGGTGGTCTAGGTGGATCAATGACATCATCTTTGGCATAGTTCTATCACCAGCAACCTCCTTAGTCTGGCCTTGGTGCCAAACTCCAGTTTTGATGGTATTTGTTTCTGGCATAGTATAACTTATAGAATATTTGATTTCGTGTAGGGCTGTATTCCAATGACTCTGTTTGGATGAGTTAATTGCAAAATTCTCCATTAAATAATGAAATGAGTTAATCTTTTCATAGAGTTGCTCTGTATTTAGAATCAAAATGCTGAAGCATATTTATGAAAAGCAGCAGTCCTAGCATTGGTCTAAGTGATATTGATCTGTTCCTCATGGTAGTAATTGCCCCAAAAGCTTAGTGGCTCTTTGAGACCATTCTCAGAATAAAAACAGGACTATGTCATTGCATAACGGAAGAGGCTATGAGAGGAGATCATTTATTTGGGTTATCAAAAAAAAAATCTATCAAATGGTTTGGGTGAAAATGAAAGAGTGGGCAGGTTAGGACATTTGTGCCATTTGGGGCTGAGTCTGTTCTGTCAAGAACCCATTTCCCATCAATTTTTGATCCATCCTTTTTGATATTACAGTAAAGGCTTTAAAGGACCATTAAAAACCAGGGATCAATATCAAGATCATGTAACCTGATCCCAAAATAGTTTCTGTCTATAAAATCTAAGGCTGACAATAGAGAAATAAGTGCCACATGTCTCAAATTATTTTTAACCATTTTCTCTAACAGAGAATTAGAGTGTAATAAGAGTGAGTGGTAGAAAAACTCTCTCTAAGCATTTGTGCCCCTTCCTATAGGGTATTATATTGAGACATCCAGACATGCAGTGTGGAAGAGCATGATGATGCTGGTTTTTTTTGAAAGGATATTCTAAAAATTGTTTGGTGGCAAGAAAAGATAGAAGGCTTTTTTTTTTTTTTCTCTTTCATAGCAGACTGTACTTTTAGTCTGTTTTATATAAATTATACTTAAGGGATTAAGTCAATAGTTTTCCATGGATTGGCACCTACCGTGTAGAATAGAATTTGTGGTAGGAAAATTTTCTGCTGGATAGTTTGACATGAAGGCATTGTTTGAATAAATGAGTAGGGACATGGGATTTGAGATATAGTTCTAGGGCTCTTAAATCATGGGGTAACTGTAAGAGCTTTTAAAAATAAAAACAGAGCATCAATTACTGAATTCCTTTAACGACAGGAGTACGGCCGAGCAGCTAGCTGCATGCTGTGGGCTACAGAAGAGGAACCTAACCAGAGAAAGGATCAGAGAGACAGAAGATTATTAGAGAATGCTCAGGGTAAAGGGTAAAATCAGGGAAACTGAAAGGCAAGAACCAAGAACCACATAGCTAAGAGATTTAGCAATTATTATATCAACAGCTTGAAAAGAGACAATCTTAGTGGATGCCGAGCATATATTTGCACTCCTTCCTAATAACTCTCCCTAATTATGCTATAGAGGACACTTCCTTAACAGGATGAAGAATCTGCAAAACCAATAGCCAAGATTATGTCTGTAGAGGAGACACTTGAGGTTTTCCCATCAAATTAGAAAAGAGAAAGCCATTTGCCACTAATAGTCGTCTGGAAGTTGTAGTCAACAATGTCAAGAAAAAGAAAGGAAACATAAATGTTGGGACTTGGATGATGTGGGAGCACGGAGATCATGGCGATCACCTTCCAGAGAGAATTTGCTGTGCAGCTGCAAGGGGGGCCATTTACTGACAGTCCTCCAGCTCTTAGCAACTTCAGAGTCGCCTCAGCTTTGCAGAGCGCTCTCGGCCAGTGACCGACCGTATCTGCCCCGTGCGGGATGTTCCTTGCCCCAGGAGCTCCTCACGGGGTTGGCTGAGTCTTTGTCAGGTCTGCATCATAGTCAGTCCTTCTTGCCCACTTTTTCTTCCTCCCCTGTTTATCCCGGATGCCTTTTTCCTCCTTACCTCCATCTGAGCGTCTGCTTCAGGACCCACCTAACACTGTTACTGGCAGGAGTGGGGAAAGCAGGAGGTGAGATGTATTTTGGGGACTGGAGATGTATTTTGGGGACTGGATCCACCGAGACTCGGGGCACAGACACCTTGGTACACAGTAGCAGTCCAATTGCTAAAACTAGCGGAATTGCCTGGCTGTTACTAAGTTGCGCTGATGACCTATAGAGGCATAATGACAAGTTCAGGGCAGTTAAGAAACAAAAGAATGTTGCCAGAAAGGCTGTGGTTTGCAGAGCCCCTTATTTCCTACAGTGTGGGAGCAGATCAAGCTGAAGACTGAACTCAGGGTTTAATGGAGTTGCCAAGCTACGAAGATGATTGAATATAAACAAAAGATCTGTTATGCCAAAACCAGGGTTCCAGTTGGGCAAACTTGGAACCCTAACACATCAAATGAAGACATCGGGATTGAAACTGCCAAAGATTTGTGCTCTCCATATTCCAATGAGCCCTCAAAATTGCAGAGGTGGCCCACTCCTTTCATTAAGAGACAGCATTGTCCTCTGGTGGGAAAACTCTGTGATGTCTTGCTTTTCAAGGCTGTACACCTCCCCCTCAGGATCTGCCCTTACATCTTTTCCTGACCACTGGGCTGATAACTTGGGTTAAGATGCAGCAAAACCCAATTAGGGACATGCTGATAAGAGAGGAAATGGAGCTGTAAGAATTAGCCAGCATTGACTGAGAGTTAAGCATTAAGCTAGGGAGTTCCCAGTGGGCTGGATTTGAGGTTGCTTAATCAAAAGGTTTGGAACATAAGACTGGATAAGTGTGAGTTGGTGAACTTGGGGACAATTTTTTCAAAATGCAGGATTTAATACCCTGGCAAAGACCCCCAAAACACACTGAGAACAATGGCCCATGGTTGAAAAGCTTGAGTTACTGTGGCAGACAATGGGTGAAGGGAGGTGGGTATTCTAGACTAGATAAATTATGCAAGGCCAGAAAACACATCCTCAGAAACTTCTCAACATATGTTTCACAGAAAAGGCCAGGAGTTACACCAAGCCCAGGACAGAGAGACACCAACGTTGCCAGGAAATTCAGTGGTGGCAGAGGGACTGAGTATATAAATAGTCACATCCATAACCTCTCCTGCAATTGGCCCAGAGTCAGGACTTAGCCAATAATGGGCAGTTTCATTATTTTTTCTTGTTTCCAGCTCAGGACCAACCACTGAAAGCCAAATATGCTCCTTATACCAATCTCATAAGATGCCCTCCTGGCTAGCCTGCTTCCAGCTTCCTTGTGCAAACCACCTGCAATCAGAACCTACCTAGAGTCTGCCTTTATTTTTCACTGTAACGCTTTTCTACTCCCCTGCCTGCCTTTGAGCCTCTGCCAAGCATGAGTGATGGTGGCTGACGTCCTTGCTGTAGCGAGCTCTGAATAAACAGTCGCTGTTTCTTCTCATTCAGGTGGTCTTCATCTGTTTCCACGTGGCTTCCTTCTGCAGGTAAGAGCTGATAGTAGGGGAGGCTGTCACCAAGCTTGGCTCATTGATTCTAATGAGGATTGTGGAGCTTCAATGCTGTAGAGGCCAGGTGGCTACACTTAACTGCCAGAAGCTGGGGGGCGGGGGGTGGTTGCAATTTTTGGGACAACTGCCAGAATTGAGTGGCAGCCAAGGAGGCTTAACCTACAGAGAATTGCAGAGAGATAGTTAACATAAGATAAATAACATTGCTAGGGGTAAAATAGAAGAGCCAGTGATGGTATTCTCAATACACATATTTAATCAAAGAGAGCAGGCATGAAAGAGCAGGAAACTGAGAATGGTCACCCTAAGGGAAAGTCACAGTTCCTTTCTCAGCGTTCAGACCCAAGTCAGTTTTCAGACCCAGAATCCAGGGCCTGAAGAGGTGGCTGGATTCCAGTGGAAAGGACTCTGTATCACCGTGGCAACTATACGTGGTAATGGTTCCTCCAGCCCCTCTGCAATGGGACCTATGGGTATTTACTTGAGTGATTGCACAATAGGGAGAGGGAAATATTAGGACATTTCAGGGATTGTTAGACGTAGGATCTGACATTGATACTTGGGGACCCGCAGCAGCACCATTATGGTCCCACTGCTAGATCTGGGATATAGGAAGAGCACAGAATAAACAGAATCTTGGCTAAAGTCCAGCTTGCCATGGATCCACTGGGTCTGTGGACTCACCAGGTGGTCTTTCCCTTAGTTTCTGAATATATAACTGGAGCTGAAAAATTTGGAAGCTTATCCTTAGTCTGCAGAGTAAGAGCTATGATAGTGTAAAGGGCCAAGAGGAAATCTTTGAAACTGCCTACCCATATCCCTAGCCAAGATATTAAACAAAAAGTAATATTATAAGAGAGAGAGTGAAGATTAGTGCCATTCCTGATGTTCGTAAGGATATAGTGGTGGAGATCCTCATCATATCACCATTTAAATTAGCAGTCTGGCTCCTGCCAAAACTGGATGGATCTTGGAGAATGACCAGGGACCACTGAGACTCAATCAAGTAGCAGCCTCCATGGCAGAGACTGGCAGAGTGCATTTAGTTTGCTAGAGCAGATTAACAAGGCCTTATTACACAATCTGCTGCTGTTGATTTGGTAATAGGGCTCTTTTCTTTCCCTATCAGGGAAGAGGTTAGAAAAGGTTTGCATTCACAAGGAGGGGAAAAAATATACATTTATAGTTTTGTCCCAAGACTATATCAAGTCTTAGATCTCTGTTGTAATGTATTTTGAAAATATCTAGACTGTTGGGCCATCCTGTAGAATATCAAGTAATTTATCACATTGTTGATATCATGCTGATCAGACAGGATTTGCAAGAGGAGTTAGCATGCTGAAGATTTTGGTCCTCGGTCCATAGGGTGGAAGATAAATTCTACAAAGACTTTGGGACCTTCCACTCGGGCAAAGTTTTCAGGGGTCCAGTAGTCCTAGGAGTGTGTTGACACATCTCCAAAACACAAGACAACTTGCCTCAACCTTCATTCCTAATCGCAGAGAGGTCAGCACAGTGTCTACCAGGTCTATTTAGGTACTAGAGGAACACATTCTACACGTGGGAATACGGCTCCAGCTCACATATCATGTGACCCCAAAGGCTGTCAGTTTTGAGAGGAGCCTGAAACGGAAAAAGGCTCTGCGGCAGGTTCAGACTGTGGTGGAACATGATGTGCAGCTCTGTCACTTGGGTCATACGCTCCAAGAGACTACATCAAGCACTGCTTCAGATGAGTTGGGTTCTGCTGGACACGTCAAGTCATAAAGTTGAGCAGACCCAGCAGCAACCCATCATGAGATAGAAATGGCATACCCAAGACTGAGCGCCAGGGCCATGAATACACACCCCCACCACATCACCCACAGTGGTTGTACCAGCACCTCTACTTCAGCCAAAACCTATCAGGAGGTTGAGCTGGGAAGGGAGGTGCATATACCTAGTTAAAAGGAGAGGATAACCCTGAGGCTGATTTATGGATGGGTTGACTTAGCATATATGGGTGCGAGCTAAAAATGGATGGCGGGTGCAATACAGCCACGTGCAGGGTGACCTTGAAAGATAACACTGAAGAAAAAAAAATCTTCCCATAGTAGAGCTTTGAGCAGTGTACCTCATCATCTACTTTACCAGCAAGAAGAAACGGTCCATTTATCTGGGCCATGATGAACGACCTGGCCAGTTTGGTCAAGGTCAGAGACTGGAAGATCAGAGATAGGGTCTAGGGTAGAGGTAGGTGGATGGACGCATGGAAGTTGGCATATGAAAGTGTGACTTTTGTATCACTTACCAATTTGTGCTTGCTAGAAATTCTTTACCATTCTATGCACTAAAATGATCTAGGAGACAATTTAAGTCAGACAGTTGATGTTAGCCAGCCTTTTTGTCTTTCCCCCTGCAGAACTACACACTAGGTATATGAATGAAGAGGACACAGAGGCAGAGGTTAAAGCCACTCACGGGTTTAACAGCACAGATTCCTACTTTCAAAGGAAAATAATCGCTGTTGCGAACTCTGAGTGTCTAACCTACCAGCAATGAATCTCAAGGCTGAGCCCTTGACAGAACGTCATTCCCACAAGTAGCTGAGATCAACCAGCTACTTGGTGACAAGTTGACTACATCAGGCTCTTTTTATCCTGGAAGCACCAATGCTTTGCACTAATAAGAACTAATACATCTTCTAAATTTAGTTTACCTTTCCTTCCCACGGAAGTTCAGTCAGCACCGTTATCTGGTCATGTCTGATCCACATCATTTGTACAGGGAAAGAAATGGGGGAGTGGGCTTACTAGCACGGAATTCACTGGCAGTGTCTCATGCTGCACCTCCCAGAAGCTGTCAGTGTAACTGAGTGTTGAATTGACCTGTTGAAGGTGCAGCTAAAGTGCCTCCTTGGGGGCAAAACTCTGCAAGGATGGAGTCTCTTGATGAAAAATGCAAGGGAAGGTTCTCAGGTTGCTATTTTGCAGTGGACTAGATTGTTGACATTCTCAAGGGTTATAACCTCATTCTTACCCCTCTGGAAAGTTCCCTTGTGAAATGTAATCAGGTGTAACTCAAGATTACATCATCTGTTCACATTCAGTGATAAGAACAACAAAGTCAAGCTCATCGCCCTCATGTTCCATCATAGAGCTTCTCTCTGCCAAGTCCTCACACCCTTCTCTCCTGTTTCTGCTTTAGGAAGGACCGTCTTACAACACGTGTGGATCAAATTAACATATGAACATCATTACAAATGATGACATGTTTTGGAATTTTAGCATCACTTTGAAGGGCTCACAACCATAAATGGTACATTTGCCAAAGTGAAGGTTCTACCGAAATTATTTGTAATTGTAAATTATTTTGATTAAATGCTGGCCTTTTCAACTGCATAATTTTCCCTAGAATCACAGTGATCTTCTAGCCAATGATCCAGGGAAGGCCATAGTGGTCTTCTATACATTCCATGTGGAAGAATCATTTGCCATTCTTGTATTCAGGTCTCTTGTAATATTATGTCCTTTAAAGGATAAAGTAAATATGCTCAATGCAAATAACATCAAGTGGGACAATATATTTCATACATATAAATGAGTTTATGATATAATATATGTATGTATCTAAGGCAAGCTTGGTCTGTCTTATTGGGAAGCAGAACCACTTACTGTGCGATAAGAAGTCCTATCTTGAGTATTCATTTGGATGCTAAAATCCTTAGAAATACATTCTTACTTCCAAAATGATTGCCTTATTTTGGACCCAGCTGCATGTGAATTATTATTAATCCTATATCCAAAGGAAACACTTCTCTCTAAATATGAGGTTATTTGATTTGAAATGGATAGAATCAGTATCAGATGGTTTTTAAAGAGAATGATTATATTCTTAAAGGAATCTGAAAGAGTGTGATATTGCAAAGAGATATAAAGACCCATGTAAGGAAAATGATATATTAACTAGTTAAGTTAGTACTTTAAAAAAGTAAAGAGGCTAAACTTACCTCTTACCTTTTAAAAATATATTTATTTCTTTATAGGTTTTATTGAACAGTCAGAGAAAATTTTATTTGCTATTCAATGCTCAGTATTTCTCTTTCTCTCTTTTTTTGGCCACACCACACAGCGTGTAGAATTTCCTTCAGGGATGGAACCCGCGCCCCCTGCAGTGGAAGCACAGGACTGCCAGGGAAGTCCCAATGTTTTGTATTTTCATTTGAGTTCTTAAAGCAATTTAACCTTTCAAAACTGTGCTATTACCCTGAAAAAGAAGACAGTGAAACAAACCATTTCATAAATGTGTTTTCACACACGGAAAGCATGCGGAGAAGAGTGAGAACACAATATTGGGTTCAACTTAGGGATATTCTAGAATATTTTCTTACGTGTTAGTTTAGACTATTAGTAGCAATATGTAAGCTGCTTTGCAGTCTGAGACCGAGACTTACGCCAGCAAAGCAGGCTTTACCTGCTCCACCAAATGCCTTCTTGCCCACTGGACACTGTCTGTGAAGATCTAGGTTCCACTCTTTGGCTGAGGACTCATCATTGACAGGTTCACACTGATGGCAGTAAGATCGAAGGATGAAGAAACTGCAAAATTAGAATTTTAGTTTGGTTTACGATGCTTTCAAACAGTGATTTTCAAGTTTTTGTCTGAAATTTACAGTAAGAAATACAGTTTTCAATGGAACTAGCATTTGTGTGCACACACTCTAGTCAAAGGTTTTATGAAACAGTGTTTACCTTATGGGTGGTAGACTATGATACTTTCTATTTCTTTGTTATTCTACCATTCCATGCTACTTCATCCTATTAAAATGCTGATCATAATCCACTAAATCAATTTAATAACCCACTAAGTAGTCATGGCCCATGTTTTGAAAGAAATGTTTNAAAGGTTTTATGAAACAGTGTTTACCTTATGGGTGGTAGACTATGATACTTTCTATTTCTTTGTTATTCTACCATTCCATGCTACTTCATCCTATTAAAATGCTGATCATAATCCACTAAATCAATTTAATAACCCACTAAGTAGTCATGGCCCATGTTTTGAAAGAAATGTTTCTTCGAGGCATTTAAAATGCAGGGCACTATATCTTTTGACCTTCTACAGTGCCTAGAATAGTTCTAAAATAAGGCTGGGTAACCTGACGTGGTAGGGTACTGATTTGCTCCGATTCATTACTCCCTGCGCCCTCCTATCCATGTGCTTGCTGTGTAACTTTCTAGTGTGTACCTATTTTGGTACACATGGCCTACGCCATGTGACTTGTTTTAGATGATGGGAGTTGAGTTAACATGATACATTCAGAAGCTTGGAAAGTGCCTGTACACTGGAGCTTGTCTGTTCTTGCCCGATGTCTTGTTTATAATATGCCCAACTCTCTGCTGGAGACACAAGGACTGGATCAGAGATGTGATCAAAGCTGAATTGCTCCAGGTGTCCCAGCTGAGGCTATCCTATATGAGCTCTCAGCCAGCCCACACTGGCATGTGAGTGAGCCCAGCCAAGACAAGCAAAGGCATCTAGCCATCTAGCTATTCCAGACAAGTGAGCAATAAACATTTATTGTTAAATGTCACCGAGGTTTTTTGGTTTGTTACATATTATTACCGTGGCAACAGATAACCCGCACCTGGCTGTGCCCAATCACGGCCTGTTCATGCTTGAGTACATGAAGTATATCCATGTGATTTGAAGCCTAGCAGAGTCAAAACCTCTCCCATCCTGCCTCACTTCCACTACAGGTCAAAATACTACTCTCTCCCTTTAATCACCTCATCATAGGGATTGCCTGGTTTTCTTAGGAGGTTGTCCACAAACATTCACAATATGTTCACATTTTGGCTTTTGGATATAGGGCCACTGATACTATTAACATTTAAGAAGATTATAAAGGCATGATAATCCCAAAGAAGGGTAATAGCAAAGAATATTCAAACTGCTATATAATTGTGCTCACTTCACATGCTAGTAAGATAATTCTTCAAATCTTTCAAGTTAGGCTTCAATAGTACATGAACTGAGAATTTCCAGATGTACAAGCTAGATTTAGAAAAGGCAGAGGAACCAGAGATCAAATTGCCAACATCCATTGGAATACAGAAAAAGCAAGAGCGTTCCAGAAAAACATTTACTTCTGCTTCATTGACTACACTAAAGCCTTTGACTGTGTGGATGACAAAAAACTGAGGAAAATTCTTAAAGAGAGGGGAATACCAGACCACCTTACCTGCCTCTATGTGTAATGCCCAGCTGGATGAATCACAAGCTGGAATCAAAATATCCCAGAGAAAAAGCAACAGCCTCAGGTGTGCAGATTGTTGTTGTTCAGTCACTAAGTCATGTCAGACTCTTTGTGACACCAGAGACTGCAGCACACCAGTCCTCTGTCCTTGACTATCTCCCAGAGATCACTCAGATTCATGTCCACTTAGTCGCTGATGCTATCTAACCGTCTCATCCTCTGCTGCCCCTTTCTCCTTTTGCCTCCAACCTTTCCCAGCATGAGGGTCTTTTCCAGTGAGTCAGCTCTTCAGGTAGCCAAAGGATTGGAGCTTAAGCTTCAGCATCAATTCTTCCAATGACTATTCAGTGTTGATTTCTTTTAGGATTGACTAGTTTGATTTCCTTGCTGTCCAAGGGACTCTCAAGAGTCTTCTCCAGCATCACAGTTTGAAAGCATCAATTCTTCAGTGATCAGCCTTCTTTATAGTCCAATTCTTATAACCGTATATGACCACTGGAAAAGCTAGTTTTGACTACATGAACCTTTGTTGGCCAAGTGTTGTCTCTGCTTTTTAATATACTATTTAGGTTTCTCACAGTTTTCCTCTCATATATGTATATGCAGATGATATCACTCTAATGGCAGAAAGTGAAGAGGAACTAAAGAGCCTCTTGATGAGGATAAAAGAGGAAAAAGCTGGCTTGAAACTCAACATTAAAAAAATTAATATTATGGCATCCAGTCCCATCAGTTCATGGCAAATAGATGGTTAAAAGAGGAAGCAGTGACAGATTTTATTTTCTTGGGCTCCCAAATCACTATGGATGGTAACTGCAGCCATGATATTAAAAGATGATTGCTCCTTGGAAGGAAAGCTATGATGAACCTTGCCAGCATATTAAAAAGTACATCACTTTGCTGACAAATGTCCAAGCTATGGTTTTTTCCAATAGTCAAGTATGGATGTGAGAGTTGGACCATGAAGAATGCTGAGCAATGAAGAATCGATGCTTTTGAACTGTGGTGTTGGAGAAGACTCTTGAGAGTCCCTTGGACTGCAAGGAGATCCAACCAGTCCATCCTAAAGGAGATCAGTCCTGAATATTCACTGNGGTTTTTTCCAATAGTCAAGTATGGATGTGAGAGTTGGACCATAAAGAATGCTGAGCAACGAAGAATCGATGCTTTTGAACTGTGGTGTTGGAGAAGACTCTTGAGAGTCCCTTGGACTGCAAGGAGATCCAACCAGTCCATCCTAAAGGAGATCAGTCCTGAATATTCACTGGAAAGACTGATGCTGAAACTGAAGCTCCAATATTTTGGCCACCTGATGTCAGGAGCCAACTCATTGAAAAAGACCCTGATGCTAAGAAAGGTTGAAGGCAAAAGGAGAAGAGGGTGGCAGAGAATGAGACAGTGAGATAACATCACTGACTCAGTGGACATGAATTTGAGGAATCTCTGAAAGACAGTGAAGGATAGAGGGGTTTGGTATGCTGCAGTCCATGGGGTTGCAGAGTTGGACGTGACAGCGATAGAACAGCAGCAGCAGCAACAGCAACAACAGCGTTACTATAGGGTGGCATCCTTTATATAAAGCACAGAAGTACTTTGGCTTGCCAGTGTTAGGAATTTGACGTTATTTTAAGGCATAATATTATGACAGTCTACTCTTTTTCTTGTTCTTTCTAATTTGCCAGCTTTTTGTTTTAGACTCTTGCCTGGAAAATTTCATGGACGGAGGAGCCTGGTAGGCTACAGCCCATGGGGTTGCAAAGAGTTGGACATGACTGAACGACTTCCCTTCCCCTTGTTTTAGAACTTCTCTTCTAACTATTCTTGCTAGCTTATTTTATTTAGCATTTTATTATCCTCCCAGGACTGATACTGAAGCTGAAGCTCCAATACATTGGCCATCGGATGCGAAGAACTGACTCACAGGAAAAGACCCTGATGCTGGGAAAGATTGAAGGTGGAAGGAGAAAGGAACGACAGAGGGTGAGATGGTTGGATGGCATCACCGATGAGATGGACATGAGTTTGAGCAAACTCTGGGAGTTGGTGATGGACAGGGAGGCCTGGCGTGCTGCAGTCCATAGGGCTGCAAGAAGTCAGACATGACTGAGTGACTGAACTGAGCTGAATTGATCCTCCCAGTAAGTACCCATTTTCCTTGTTTGTTACTCCATGTATGTATGTATGTGTGTGTGTGTGTATATAGTAAAAATTACAGTACTTGGGATCTACAAAGGAGAGATATTACTGCACTAGAAAATCTGAAATAGGTGGAAAGAACTGGATGTGTTATTTGTCATGGATATCATGAAAATCTAACTGCTAAAGAAATGATTATTAAAAAAGATCAAAGACCACCTCTCACTCCAATATCAGAGACATCTCTCTAGTCCACTCTCTGGACCAGAGTGCACTCCTTTAAAACAACTTGGAGATGTCTCACTGCCTTCCACCATAGAAGCCCTGACGTGATCGCCTTATTTATTACCAAGCAGTGTGAGCTTCATCTTTTCCTAAGTGAGCTGAGGATGCAAAAGAGACCAGGATTCCTAGAGGGTCCTTATCTCTAACAGAAATTCCTGGTCACACCATCTTTGCAAGATAGATCTCAAGGATAGAATGAGATTTACTCTAATCTTCGCATCTTTGTTTTCTCTGGCTTCTGGTATTAATGAGTTCCTTGGCTTGTGGACTCTTGGGTCTCCATAATTCCTTTAGCATAGTGGTTTTCAATTTTAGCTGTACTTTGGATCACCTGGGAAGCTCTGAAATACCCAAATGCTCAGACCACACCCAGATTAATTATTTTAGAATTTCTAAGGGTGGGTCTCAGGCATCAGTAATTTTTTAGAACTCTTGGAATAGTTTTCTTGTGTCAGTTCAGTTCAGTTCAGTCGCCTCAGTCGTGTCCAACTCTTTGCG
>SJYT01016905.1:704999-773499 GCA_006410635.1 Cephalophus harveyi
TTTCAGCTTTAGCATCATTCCTTCCAAAGAAATCCCAGGGCTGATCTCCTTCAGAATGGACTGGTTGGATCTCCTTGCAGTCCAAGGGACTCTCAAGAGTCTTCTCCAACACCACAGTTCAAAAGCATCAGTTCTTCGGCGCTCAGCCTTCTTCACAGTCCAACTCTCACATCCATACATGACCACAGGAAAAACCATAGCCTTGACTAGATGGACCTTAGTCAGCAAAGTAATGTCTCTGCTTTTGAATATACTATCTAGGTTGGTCATAACTTTTTCTCCAAGGAGTAATCAAACATAAGAAACGAGTGGAAGTTTCACATATATAAAATGGTTAAGAAATTCATAATATTCCCATAAATGTAGCACTTCACCTACAAAGTGTGTGTATATGCTTAGTCACTCTGTTGTGTTCAACTCTTTATTTGAAAGGGCAGAAATTTAAAGATTGCAGCTTGTGAGTTACTGTAAAGTGATATAAGTAGATTTTTTGCCTGAATTCAGACAAAAGTTGTATTATCAGGCATGCCTGGATGCAGGGAAAAATAAATACAGTGACCTGAGGTACCTGTATATATTTGGGATGTGTACATGTGTATGTGTGTGTGTGTGTGTGTGTGTGTGTGTGTGTGTGTGTGTATTCCTACACAGCTCTGTTCAGCTGGGTGCAGTTTTCTAAGTTTACCTAGTAAACAGAGATGTATATAAGCAAACACATAGCGTGTGTGATGCTCAAGTTGATCTATTATATATCAATCATGTTAGAAAAAAATCTTGTTTTCCAACCATAAATTATAACAGAAGTAAATGTATGTACCTTGTGTTCAGAATACATATACACACTATTTTGAATGAAGGATAAAGTTGAAAAAACATTAAGTGAGCCTGGTGGTTTTATATAATTGATCAATACTTATTTTAAGAAAATCAGCATTATATTATTTCCAAGAAGTAGATAGGATTAATGATCCATTAACTCCATGTTTGATTAAGTTTTGTTCATGGAAAGGACAGAAACCAGATAAATCATAATGTTGCCCATGTTATTATCCCAATTTGAGCTTATTTCAGATTATATAAAATTCACTTCCATTTCCATATGACATTTGTGTGACTGAAACAGAGTAAAGTTTGATGAAAAATGATTGGGTGGCCAGGGAGAACTAATCTGGGTATTATATATTCCTTCAAAGAAGAGACAAGGTGAATTCAGCAGCCATATGTCAAGAAAAAAAAAACAAAAAACGAATCATGAGACATCACTAGAGAAGCTCATCAAAGGTCTCCAGACTCACCTCTGGAATGGAAGTCTCTTTATTGAGCAAATGCTTTGTATCTTCTTCTGACTAGCTTCTTTATTAACCTCTTGATTTATTGGGATTTTTGTTTTTCTATTACAGTAATACTCAAAATTCTCCAACCCAGGCTCCCACAGTACATGAACCATGAACTTCCAGATGCTCAATTTGGATTAGAAAAGGCAGAGAAATCAGAGATCAACATCCACTGGATCATCAAAAAAGCAAGACAGTTCCAGAAAAACATCTACTTCTGCTTTATTGACTATGCCAAATTCTTTGAGTGTGTGGATCACAACAAACTGTATTGTATTAAGAGATGGGAACTGTATCAAGAGATAGGAATACCAGTTAACCTGACCTGCATCCTGAGAAATCTGTATGCAAGTCAAGAAGCAACAGTTAGAACTGGACTTGGAACAACAGACTGGTTCCAAATTAGGAAAAGAGTATATTGTCACCCTGCTTATTTAACTCATATGCAGAGTGCATCATGTGAAATGCCAGGCTGGATGAAGCACAAACTGGAATCAAGATTGCCGGGAGAAATGTCAATAACCTCAGATGACACCACCCTTACGGCGAAAAGTATAGAGGAACTAAAGAGCATCTTGATGAAACTGAAAGAGGAGAGTGAAAATGTTGGCTTAAAACTCAACATTCAGAAAACCAAGATCATGGTATCTGTTCTTATCACTTCATGGCAAATAGATGGGGAAAAAAATGGAAACAGTGAGAAAATTTATTTTGGGGGGCTGCAAAATCACTACAGATGGTAACTTCTGCCATGAAATTAAAAGACACTTGCTCCTTGGAAGAAAAGCTATGACCAACCTAGACAGCATATTAAAAAGCAGACATTACTTTACTAATGAAGGTCCATCTAGTCATAGCTATGCTTTTTCCAGTAGTCATGTATGGATGTAAGAGTTGGACTATAAAGAAAGCTGAGCATCGAATAATTGATGCTTTTGAACTATGGTGTTGGAGAAGAATCTTGAGAGTCCCCTGGACTGGAAGGAGATCCAACCAGTCAATTCTAAAGGAAATCAGTCCTGAATAATCATTGGAAGGACTGATGCTGAAGCTGAAACGCCAATAATTTGCCCACCTGATGCAAAGAACCGACTCATTGGAGAAGACCTTGATGCTGGGAAAGATTGAAGGCGGGAGGGGAAGGGGACAACAGAGGATGACATGCTTGGATGGCATTACCAACTTGATGGACATGAGTTTAAGTAGGCTCTGGGAGTTGGTGATGGACAGGGAAGCCTGGCATGCTACAGTCCATGGGGTTGCAAGGAGTCAGACATGACTGAGTGACTGAACTGAAATGAACTTAAAATACACAGTTAGAAATAGCAAATTGTCCTGAAGGATTTATTAGCAGCAGCAATGGCAATGACAACAGTAGAAACATGGAGACATCAGAAGAGTAAATCTACCGCCATCCTACCAAACAGAACCTGCATAACATTCCCTTCTCTCCAATTCTTCAGTCAAGAGCAGAGGCATTCTGAGAGATACCCACAACTAGTTAAAGATGAACCTTACTTCAGCCATTAAATGGAGAAGCAGAAGCCATAGTCTACATCTGGGACAAGCAGTGCTGCATCACACCACTCTATTTCCCTCTTGGTTTCATTTTCTAGAGTCAACCTGAGGCAAATAACAAAGCAGCTCTTGCACAGCCTTTGTCCCCCACTCTCACTCTCCCCTCCCTCTTACCCTCCAGATTCCAGCTGGAATCTGGGCCTCTTCCTCTGGACCTCTCACAATGCCCTTCTTTCTGAGCCGCACTTCTTTTCCCCTGCTAAATTTTCACTGCTCTTGGCTGCACAAACCTCCCTTTATTTCTCTTTATCTTGACCTCATCTCAGGTTTCATGCCAAGGGTCATGACTGACGACAACTGTGTCATAAATAGGATCAGTTAGAGGTTAACTCGGTAAAATTGGGTTTTATCTAGTATTTGCTGTTTTAGTATGTCCCTGGGGAAGCCACTTTACCTCTATAGGTTCCAGTCATACCATCTCCAAAATAAATATAACCACCTTTCAGGGTTGCTTTGTGGATAAAAGAATCTACATAAAAGCCTGGTACATCACAAGTGCTAAAATAAATGCTTTCATTTCCCCTGTACTTAGAATTTTTAGCAGAAACAAAAAGGACTTGGGCATTAAAAGATTAGTTCTACCCTCTGTAGGCTTATACAAGTATCAAAAGAAAGACAAAGAAAGAAATTAATTGATGTCTGGGACAGGTTCTGAGACCTCAGCTTTAAAGATTTCAGGTTTGCTTTCAGATTAGAGGTGATGTGGCATGTGAGTAAGGTCTCAGACTTATTAAAACAACAACAATAACAACAACAAAACACCAGGCAATCCTGACTTTGGCACTATTAGCTGAGTTGTCTTCAGCAAGTTACTTAAACTCTCTGTTTCATCTGTGTGTGTATGTGTGTGTTGTTCAAAAGAATTAAATGAGATAACATTTAAGTGCCTAGGTCAGTGTCTGGTTTATATGAAATATGTATTTTTATTTTTGTTATTTTTATGGTGATAAGGAAGATGGCAATGATGGAGTTGGTGATAAGAATGTCATGAAGTATTAAAAAAAATAAGTACTAAGATTCCAAGAAGGCTTAAAGGTGTTTACAAATATTTTAGTGAAGAAACTTATTTCTGCCATTGCGATGGACATTTACTCAGACCATTGATACAAAATGCTCTGTGTGAATTTACTTCTCTACCACAGGATAACTAGATCTATCATCAGCTAACACAAAATGAGTTAAATATTATTAAAGTTATCAGAGAAATTCACTGTGAAGAATACTAAGTGTAATACTTGTTTTAGTGTTATGCATAGTAAATTTAATCATGGGTAACTTCCAAATATTTACTGTGGTCCCCAGAAACTTCACCTGAAATGCAGTCCCCCAAAAAGGACAGTACAGAGGACAAAGCAGTTGAACTTTTATAGTAGTTACTTCTAAAGCCGTTCATCTTCAGAGAGGGCACAGGGAAGATTTCCAAAGCAAACTGATTACTAGAGTAGATGTATATTAACTTTAGGAACATAGTACAGGTCTTCTCCAGTCCATCTTCAGGATCCTGAATATTCCTGTTTCACCCATAAAATACGATGTTGCATCATCGGCTTTTAGAGCTCATAAAAAGTGTACACAAGAGCACATCTAGGTAATTCACAGCCCAAAACTCCCTACCTCGTGAATTTTTAAATCTGAGTAACATAACTGGAAAAATATGAATTTGTAGAAATATTACATTTCATTTAATTTTATTCCTTCCACCTTAACTAGATATATCTTACCTATTAAATACTTCTCTCTTAAGTTGCATTTCCTAAAGCTGACTTTCTAAATTAGATTTTTCTACTCATGAAAATGTTTACAAATTGAGGAATTATTTATGCTTAAGATTCTCTTCATGTACCTGGCATCTTCCCAAACCTCTAGGAAAATCATCTATTTGAAGTAATGTTCTAGCTTCTGTGGCTCAGAATTGCAATCAGCTTGCCTGTTACCGCCTAACCCTCTATCTGGCAGAGGGTTCAGTATGCCTCAGTATGGCACAGCTGACTTTTAGCTCTCAATCTGCAGGAGTCAAGTGATGTAAGTAAGCTCTCTGTTTTCCCCTTCCCTTTTGGCAACTGGGCATGGCAGAGAGCTTATGTAGGAAACCCACTTTGCCAGGAAGATGCTAGTGGATAGAGATAGGAGCTAAATTTCCACCTAATCCATTTAAAATGAAGCGGCACGACACTTTTGCCAGTGGGATGTGGAAGGGTGCAGCAGAAAGTTGTGTGCATAGGTTCACCTACCATCACACCACACCTCAACAGGGTTAATGTAAATTCAAAATCTCCTAATATCCAAACTATACATGATACAATAAAAACAATCACTCATCAAAGTCCAGGAAAATCACAACTTAGGTGAAAAAAGGTCATCAACAGATGCCAACCTTGAAATGAATCAGATGTTAAAACTCCTGCAGCTCAATTCCAGAAAAATAAAAAACCCAATCAAAAAATGGGCCAAAGAACTAAACAGACATTTCTCCAAAGAAGACATACACATGGCTAACAAACACATGAAAAGATGCTCAACATCACTCATTATCAGAGAAATACAAATCAAAACCACAATGAGGTACCATTTCACGCCAGTCAGAATGGCTGCGATTCAAAAGTCTACAAGCAATAAATCTGGAGAGGGTGTGGAGAAAAGGGAACCCTCTTACACTGTTGGTGGGAATGCAAACTAGTACAGCCACTATGGAGAACAGTGTGGAGATTCCTTAAAGAACTGCAAATAGAACTGCCTTATGACCCAGCAATCCCACTGCTGGGCATACACACCAAGGAAACCAGAATTGAAAGAGACACATGTACCCCAATGTTCATTGCAGCACTGTTTATAATAGCCAGGACATGGAAGCAACCTAGATGTCCATCAGCCGATGAATGGATAAGAAAGCTGTGGTACATATACACAATGGAGTATTACTCAGCCATTAAAAAGAATACATTTGAATCAGTTCTAATGAGATGGATGAAACTGGAGCCGATTATACAGAGTGAAGTGAGCCAGAAAGAAAAACACTAATACAGTATACTAATACATATATATGGAATTTAGAAAGATGGTTATGATAACCCTGTATGCGAGACAGCAAAAGAAACACAGATGTATAGAACAGTCTTTTGGACTCTGGGAGAGGAAGAGGGTGGGATGATTTGGGAGAACGGCATTGAAACATGTATAATATCATATAAGAAATGAATTGCCAGTCTAGGTTCGATGCAGGATACAGGATGCTCAGGGCTGGTGCACTGGGATGACCCAGAGAGATGGTTTTGGGAGGGAGGTGGGAGGGGGGTTCAGGATTGGGAACACGTGTACACCCGTGGCAGATTCATGTTGATGTATGGCAAAACCAATACAGCATTGTAAAATAAAGTAAAATTAAAAATAAATAAAATGTAAAAAAAATAAAATAAAACTATCTAACAATGTTTTTAAAGCAGCCATCATAAAATGCTTCAATGAAAAACAGTCAATTCACTTGAAATTAATGAATAAGTAGAACATTTCAGTCAAACATTATGTTATAAAAGAGAACCAAATAGAAGTCTCAGGATTGAAAAATGCAAAAAAAGAAAGAAAGAAAAAGAAAACAAAATAAAGCTTTCTGGATGGGCTCAAAAGTAAAGTAGAAATGATAAAGGACAGAAACAGTGAACTTGAGGATAGAACAATAGAATTTACCAAGTCAGGGTAAAAAAGTAGAAAGTAGATCATAAAAAATTAATAGAGTAAAAGGACCTATGTAGGATAAAGAAAGAGCTAATATTCAAATCATCAGTCTCAGTAGTAGAGGAGAGAGAATTAGACTGAAAATGTATTAGAAAAAATAATGGCTGAAAACTCCAAATATAGTAAAATATATAAACCTACAGATTCAAGAATCTAAGTGAGCTACAAATAGAATAAACTCAAAGGTTTTGCCATACACTGACTTGAATCTGCCATGGGTGTACATGTATTCCCCATCCTGAACCCCCCACCCACCTCCCTCCCCATTCCATCCCTCTGGGTCATCCCAGTGCACTAGTCCAGGGCACCCTGTTTCATGCATTGAAACTGGACTGGCGATTCATTTCACATATGATAATTTACATGTCTCAGTGGCATTCTCCCATATCATCCCACCCTCGCCCTCTCCCACAGAGTCCAAAAGACTTTTCAGGCTAAATATAAAATCCTAAATCTACTTCTCATAAGCTTATTGAATAATATTTGATTCTTGAAACATGCATTGAAACTGGACTGGCGATTCATTTCACATATGATAATTTACATGTCTCAGTGGCATTCTCCCATATCATCCCACCCTCGCCCTCTCCCACAGAGTCCAAAAGACTTTTCAGGCTAAATATAAAATCCTAAATCTACTTCTCATAAGCGTATTGAATAATATTTGATTCTTGAAACAAGAATGTAATGTCATATGTCAGCATATGACATATTGCTCAATCTATGTAGAGGACATACGATTATAGAATAAATAATATAAAATACTTATATTATTAGAGTGAGAATACAGAGATCCAAAGAACATTAAGATTTCTACACTTCACTAAAAATGGTAGAAGCACATTTTAACTTTATGAGTAAAGTAAAGCAAAGATTTAACCACTTTCACAGATAAAGTGAGGTTTAAAGATGTTTTATACTTGCAAAGTCATCTTTCATATATATACAAGGTTCCTGTTTTTCTGAGTTGTCAGTAATAAGTCAATGGGATCTGAATAGCAGAGTGTTTTTCCCCCAAGACAAAAAGACAACCCTCAGAATAGGAGAAAATATTTGCAAACAAAGCAACTGACAAAGGATTAATATCCAAAATGTACAAACAACACATGCAGCTCAATATCAACAAAACAAATAACCCAATCAAAAAATGGGTGGAAGATCTAAACAGACATTTCTCCAAAGAAGACATACATGGTTAACAAACACATAAAAAGATGCTCAACATCACTAATTAGAGAAATGCAAATCAAAACTACAGTGTGGTATCAGACCCCTGAGAATGACCATTATTTAAAAAAATCTACAAACAATAAGTGCTGGAGGGGGTTTGGAGAAAAGGGACCCCTCTTGCACTGTTGATGGGAATGTAATTTTGATGCAGCCACTATGGAGAACATTATGGAGGTTCCTTAAAAAAAAAAAAAAAAAAAACTTAAAATAGAACTATCACGTGACCCAATAATCCCATTACAAGGCATATACCCAGAAAAAAGAAAAATTAAAAAGACACATGCACTTCAGTGCATGCACATGCAGCACTCTTTACAACAGCCAGGACATGGAAGCAACCTCAACGTCCATCAACATAGGAATGGACCGTGAAGTATATACAATGGAATGTTATTTCAGTCATAAAAAGGAACAAAATTAGGTCATTTGCAGAGTCATGGATGGACCTAGAGACTGTCATATAGAGTGAAGTAAGTCAGAAAATAAAAACATATCATATATTAACACATACATGTTGTATCTAGAAAAATAGTCTAGTTGACCTTATTTGCAAGACAGAAATAGAGACACAGGCGTAGATAACAAATGAATGGATACCAAGGGAGGCAGGGGGTGGTGGGATGAATTGGGAGATTGGGACTGACATATACACACTATTAATACTATGTATATAATAGATACAGAGGACCCTACTCAGTACTCTGTGTTGACCTAAATGGAAAGGAAATTTAAAAAAGAGGGGATATATGTATGCACATAACTGATTCTCTTTGCTGTAAATTAGAAACTAACACAACATTGTAAAGAAACTGTACTCCAATAAAAATTAATTAGAAAACACAAAGAGGATTAGAACTTTCTGGAGTGATAGAAACTAAAACAGCATTTTATAATGGTTGCACAGCTGTTTAAATTTACTAAAATTCATAGAACTTTACACTTGAAATGGAATGTTCTGTGGTTATGAAGATTATATCTCAATATTACTACTGAAAAAGATGATTAGTATAACATGCTAGAAAAGTAAAATTAAAGGGCAAAAGTAAAGTTCTTCTGAATTCATTCCTATAGCTCATAGAGACATGTTGTATGTTGTAGAGATTCACTGTAAGAAGTCTAGTAAGAATTCACTGTAAGATTCTAGTAAGAATAGAGAGGCCCTTTTCTGTAGATTTTTGTCTGGGCCTGATTACAGTGCCAGATTTGTCTTGTTAAAAATTCTGTTTGCCTCTTTCAATTGGAAAGGAAATGAATATATACACATATTTTCACTTTGAAATGTGATAGTTTTTCTTCTCCATCTATGAGGAAAGAACAGATAATTAGAATGAAATCATCTTTGAAGTTTCACTCTAGAGTCTATCGTCTTACTCCTTATTTGCATCACTACTGCAAAGGATTACATATGAAGGAAATTATATTCACCATTTACATAAAACACAATTTTTAGCTGATGGATGTCCAGGTTCAATTAACTCCTCTAATATTAAGGGTAAAATGTGGCTATTGTATTATGCTTATATTCCATTAGAATTGTTATGGTTGAACACTTCCTTCTGTAACTTTATTTAATGTCAATATTATGGTACTAAAAAATATTCCATGTGGTAAGGGGAGTTGTCTGAGTAAAAATTTAAGCACAAATCTAGGTCATGAAATCAAAGACATGGAATTTATTTTTAGGGGTAAAGGGAAGGTGTCTTTTGCATAAATCAGGACAAAAAAGTCAGCATAACACCCTTTAAGGCATATCATTATTATATTTTTATTACTACTACATAATTTTAAAAACTAATATTATTAGTGGGACACAAAATAGCAAAATGGAAGAAACATGGAGTTTAGAAACAATTGAAAGCTGGTGAATCACAAACTTTCTGAACTGGCATTTTTGATAAAGTGGATAAAGTGGAATTTTTGATAAACTGGATAAAGTGGAATTAGTAATACGGTTCCTTTAAAGATTCAGTAGACATGATGGATTTTAAGGTATGTATTACAACACGAAGTTGGAACAACAACTATTTCCTTTGAAATTATTTTAAACTCTAATACTATGGATGTTAGTTTTGCATACTAAAAGTCTTCCCTGAGTAGTGAGTGATAATAAAAAGCTGTTTTAACCAAGGTACTTGAATATTCTTATGATGGGTAATTATCTTTCTCATTCCCCTAGACTACCTGTTTTTGCCTGTGAATGAGATTTTCTAGAAGGCAATAGGAAAGTTAAGGTCTTGTGGTAGAAATGTAAATCCTTTTAATGATTGAGTGAATATCAGAAGTAGTACAGAGGTTCTTTTTTTTAAAGAATTTTTTGATGTGGGGATTTGAAAAGTATTTATTGAATTTGTTACATCGTTGCTTCTGTTTTATGTTTTGTTTTGTTTTGTTTTCAGCCCCAAGTCATGTGGAATCTTACTCCATGATCAGGGGTTGAACCCACACCCCCTGCACTGGAAGATGAAGTCTTAATCACCAGAATGCCAGTGAAGTCCCAGTATGGAAGTTCTTTAAAGAAACTAAAGCTCAGTGCTAAAGGCCAAAGTCTTATAGTCACTGGTGCTTTCCAGCTGTGGCTGAGGTTCAGTTCTGCTTCCACAAAGGTATAGATAGCCAATCTCAAAAATACTTCATCTCTATTTACAAATGAATAAACTAAGACTTTATTAACTAAGGTTTAATTAATAAGCCCAAGTCCACATGTGGGCTTCCCAGCTGGTGCTTATGGTAAAGAACCTGCCTGCCGATGCAGGAGACTTAAGAGATATGAATTTGATCCTTGGTGGCTGGGGTTGGAGGGGGGAAGGGGGTTGGGAAGAGCCCCTGGAGGAGGGTACAGCAAACTACTGTAGTATTCTTGCCTGGCGAACCCCATGGACAGAGGAGCCTGGCAGGCTACAGTCCATAGGGTCACAAAGAATTGGACACAACTGCAGGAATTTAGCATGCACACACACACAAGTCCATACATTTAATAATTGAAAGAAATGCATTTGGTTTAGATTCTGCTGTGGAAGCACTAAATCTATTTTCTTTTCATTCCCTGCCAGACCCCAAAATCAGACATTATTTCTATACAGCTAAGCCTTCAATGCTGCTTACCTTTATGTAATGATCAAGCCTTAACCCAAGAGCTAATCCCTCTCCTTTGATCTCACCAAAGCCTTTGACTGTGTAGATCACAAAAAAAACTGTGAAAAATGCTTAAAGAGATGGGAACATCAGACCACCTGACCTGGCTCCTGAGAAATCTGTATGCAGGTCAAGAAGCAAAAGCTAGAACCAGACATGGAACAACAGACCAGTTCCAAATTGGGAAAGCAGAACGTCAAGGCTGTACATTGTCACCCTGCTTATTTAACTGATACGCAGAGTACATCATGAGAAATGCTGGACTGGATTCCAGCACAAGCTGGAATCAAGATTGCTGGGAGAAATATCAATAATCTCAGATATGCAGATGACACCACCCTTATGGCAGAAAGTGAAGAGGAACTAAAAGCCTCTTGATGAAAGTGAAAGAGGAGAGTGAAAAAGTTGGCTTAAAGCTCAACATTCAGAAAACGAAGATCATGGCATCTGGTCCCATCACTTCATGGCAAATAGATGGGGAAACAGTGGAAACAGTGGCAGACTTTATTTTTGGAGGCTCCAAAATCACTGCAGATGGTGACTGCAGCCATGAAATTAAAAGACGCTTACTCTTTGGAAGGAAAGTTATGACCAACCTAGACAGCATATTTAAAAGCAGAGACATTATTTAATCAATGAAGGTCTGTATTGTCAAAACCATGGTTTTTCCAGTAGTCATGTATGGATGTGAGAGTTAGACTGTAAAGAAAGCTGAGCACTGAAGAATTGATGGTTTTGAACTGTGGTGTTTGAGAAGACTTTTGAGAATGCCTTGGACACAAAGGAGATCCAACCCGTCAATCCTAAAGGAAATCAGTCCTGAATATTCAGAAGGACTGATGCTGATGAATTGGTGATGGCCAGGTAGGCCTGATGTGCTGCAGTCCATGGTGTCACAAAGAGTGGAACACGACTAAGCAACTGAACTGAACTGAAGCTGAAGCTGAGACTCCAATACTTTGGCCACCTGAGGTGAAGAACTGACTCGCTGGAAAAAAAAACCCTGATGCTGGGGAAGATTGAAGGTGGGAGGAAAAGGGAACAACAGAGAATGAGAGGGTTGGATGGCATCACCGACTCAATGGACATGAGTTTGAGTAAACTCCGGGAGTTGGTGATGGCCAGGGAAGTCTGGCATGCTGCAGTCTATGGGGTCGCAAAGAGTCAGACGTGACTGAGTGACTATAATGAACTGAACTCAGTTCCTCTCCTGGCCTTCAATGTTGGCCAAAACATCCACTGGATTTTGGTGATGTTCAAAGGGGAGAAGACCAGATAAGTTCTTAAATGGCTTTCATGAACCAGGTGAGGTTAGGATCAGATGACTATTGGGCTCTTCATTTCTCAGTAATGTGAGAACATGAAACAGATGTCAGATTACTGAACAGTTTGGAATGCAAGGCCTCAGAACTGCCAGCTGGCCAACCTTTGTTTGGAAAGTTTGAGGCAAGAGCAAGAAGTAGATGTTCATAAACCCACACTCCACCATTACCATGGGCCCACTGACCAGTTCACCAAAGGAGATACTGACTTTCCCTCACACAGAAGAGACCGATCAGGAGACAGTCACTCTTAAACACAAAGAACCATCTGCCCCATGATGCCATTTAGAAAATACCTGACACAGAGAAAACCATACCAAATATTTGAAAAAAATGAAGTAAAACACTGACAAAAAAATCAAAGGGGCATTTATCTGTTGAGGTGTAATAGTGCCTTTTTATACAGAAAGCACCGTCAGGCCTTTTTGCTATCTCCTGAGACACCTTCTCAAGGTAATAGTGAATATTATCCATGATACAGACTTAGTCATTGTAGTATTGTTTGAAACAACTGAATTTACACACATTGGTTGTGATAGGTTACATTTTGATGAAGCTTTGGATCCTTAAGTTTTGGCTGCAGACCTATCTTACCTTACAGTCTTGCTTGCAGGGACTGTCTTGGAAAACATATTGTTATAAATGTATATGTTGTCCCTTTGTTGTCGTTCAGTTGTCCAGTCATGTCCAAACTCTGAGATTTCATGGACTGCAGTACACCAGGACTCCCTGTTCCTCACCATCTCCCAGAGTTTGCCCAAGTTCATGTTTATTGCATCTATAGTGCCATCTTGCCATCTCATCCTCTGATGCCCTCTTCTTCTGCCCTCAATATTTTCCAGCATCAGGGACTTTTCCAGTGAGTCGTCTGTTTACATCAGGTGACCAAAATACTGGAGCTTCAGTTTCAGCATCAATCCTTCCAGTGAATATTCAGGGTTGCTCTCCCTTAAGATTGACTGGTTTGAGCTCCTTGCTGTCCAACGGACTTTTAGGAGTCTTCTCGAGAACCACAGTTCAAAGGCATCAATTCTTTGGCATTCTGCCTTCTGTACAGTCCAGCACTCACAACTGTACGTGACCAGTGGGAAGACCATAGCCTTGACTATACAGACCTTTGTTGGCAGAATAATGTCTCTTAATTTTAACTTGTCCCCAACCCTAGAAAAGATATCCCCAGCCTTATGGGAACAGAACTACAAGACATATGAGATTGTTGCCAGTTGGTATAGGCATCTGAGGTAAGAGGTTCAATATTCTCTAGAAATCAAATTTTGAGAGGAGAAAAAAGCAGAGAGAATAAGGTTGACAGAGAAGAGAAAGGAGCACAAGAACAGAAGCAAAAAAAAATGTCTAAAGGGCATTAGAGACTCAGAGAGGTGTGTGTGTATGTGTGTGTGCTAAGTTGCTTCAGGCATGTCTGACTCTTTGTGACCCCATGGACTGTAGCCCATTAGGCTCTTCTGTCCATGGGATTCTCCAGGCAAAAATACTGTAGTGGGTTTCCATTTCCTACTCCAGGGGATCTTTCCAACCCAGGGATCAAACCCATGTTTCTTAAGTCTCTTGCATTGGCCATCGGGTTCTTTACCACTGACACCACCAGAGAAGTAGAGACTGGTAAACTGAGAAAGAAATGAAGACACTTTAGGAGAGATCAGAGACAAACAGAAGGAGTCACTATTTTTAACTCCTTATAGTTTTCCACCTTCTAATTCCATACCCGTGAGATTTCCAAGCACACTATATCCTTAATATAACCCCCATCCCCATGTCCTACCCTTTCAGGTCCTTTATATCCCAAAGACAAGTGCATGTCCTCTGCTGTACAGAGCCACAAATTCAAGGTCCCACTCCTTCCCAGAGAAGTCTATTTAAGCTTTGCCAAAATTGTTTGGAGTAAATATTAGCGTTCTCCTCATTGTTAGGGTACCCATGAAATAAATCTTGCAAACCAAAAACAGTGAACATGGGCATAAACTAAGAATGTCCCTAGCAAAGCAGAGAATGGGGTAACAAGACTCGTTACCACTGTAGGAGAGGAGTTTCAGAGGAGGTATGATTCCTTCATGATCTGACCAAGTCAAGCTATCAGGAGGCTCAGATCAGGTATTTCCATTTTGCTTCTGAAGCTCCTGACTCCTTCTCACAGTCTTGTCTCCATATTTTAGCACAATTGTTTACAAAATCACAGCCAGAAAGACAAAGCTGATCCATGTTACCCTATGAATAATGACTGAACTCTAAAACCAAAAGGTGAGAAATGCAATTAGGGTCCTTAAAGTAAGAAAATAAGCAACACATGCAAGTTTAAGAGGTGCTCTTTCTGACTCTAGTCCATAAATCACAGACAGGTCTGTCTCTGCAGCTATTATTTATAAGAACACAGTTCTGGAACAAGGGGAAATAGTAAAGCTGACCTAAGCATCCTCCCTACGAGCTCAGGTGCCTGGCAATTGGTGTAGACATAGAAGGTGAGCTGCATGGTGCTACTTTCCTGTCCTTGTGATTCTGAAGAGACTGGACTGGAACCATGAGGAGGTCAAGTCATCTCTGCTCTAAGGAGAGTGGTGAGATATTTAGTTTCAGTTACATCTTGTGATGTTCAAGGAGTCTCTGGTTCTCTTAGACATAGAAAGGCAGAACTGTAGCTCTTTGCATCTTTAAGAATAATGTAGCCAACTGTCCCTTCTCTCACAGGTGCCTAGAATGGGATTTGGAGCAGAAGAGAAGGTATGGTCAGTTGGCTGTAAGTTTAAAAATGTTCCAATCTATCCACTGTTGTCAGCCACTCTAGTGCTTGTAAGCATGGTCACTGGAGTCCGGTGATACTGGGTTTAAATGCTAACTTTATCACTTTTATTATCATTTAGTCACTAAGCTATGTCTGACTCTTTTGCGATCCCATGGACTATAGCCCACCAAGGCAAGAATTTCCCAGGCAAGAATACTGGAATGAGTTGTCATTTCTTTTACCAGGGGATCTTCTCAACCCAGAGATTGAACCCGCATCTTCCTGCATTGGCAAGTGGATTCTTTACCACTGACCACCTGGGAAGCCAACTTTATCACTTACTAGTTGTATAACCACACTAAGTTATTAATCTTGCTGATCCTCACTATAAAGGAGGATACTGACTACTTACTTCATGAGTTTATTGAGGTAAACAAACTACAAGCATGGAAAATGTGCACAAGACATTGTACAAATTCACTTTTGATAAATACTTGCTATAATAAAAAATAATAAACTTAGGACAGACTGATGGAAACATTCTTCAGGACCAAAAAGAGAAGTAACCTAGTCATGCATTAAAAATCTCTGCGAAGAAGGGGAGAGAAAGTGAATAGGTCTGGGACTGGTAGTCTCAATGGTTTTTCAGGTTTCTACTGAGTGCAAATGAAGGCGCAGGTTTATAGCTTTGCTGCAGAATTCTAAATGAGAAAAGCCTTGCGCATGCATCCATACACACATGCACACACACACACACACACACACACACACTCACACACCCCTAGATCCCTCTGTATAAGATGATGCCATCTTGGAGTTCTTTTCATCGTTATAGATAGAGGTTTCAAATTTGATATTTGTCTAGATGAATTATAATTATCCACTCCACTTTTGTTGAATTGCTAGCAAAATATCACTTACTGTTGTGTAGATGACAAGAGCTAGAGAAGGTAAGAAGAGGCTGGACATGTAGCCAAAAGCCTGATCTTTCAGGGCCTTGTAGTTCAATGTAAGAGACTAAACTTTTATTAAAAAAACATTATGGCAAAATCTAAGGAAGTATATTCATTAATGGCTTTGTTTTGCTAAAGCAATCAATCCTACAAAAAACATCTTCCTATACATCTGTAGGCACACATGCATATAGGTATTTAAGAACAATTTCTAGAAGTAGATTTACAAAGTAAAAACTCTGAACATTTTAAAAGTTGAGAGATGTTGACCAATTGCTCAAAGAAAATGTTTTGCTGAGACTCTCAGCCAAAGTGTATGAGAGCCCACAGCCAAGTTTAGCTAACTCATTATTATCAATAATTCTAAGAATTGTCAATCTTTAGAGGGGAAAAATAACACAATGGAATTGTTACTTTTACTAGCATTAAGTTCTATATTCAACATGTAATATGGAAAATACATGTTGTCAAAATTATTCTGGAATGTCTCTTGAGTCACTCATAATATGTAATATATGCAGCTGGAAATACACAGCCCTGTGCAGTAATACACGTGTATCCTGAAGCGAAAGAACCACTGAACCCAGTAAAAGGAAGGAACAGAAAGAAAGCACCCAGGCTGATGTCTGGCAACTCAAACCATCCTGCTCTCAAGAAAATTGTTAAACCCTTTCAATTTTTCCACGAGCAGTGGACGGTCTCCCACACCCTATTGTTTTTGTCCAGGTGAAAAGTGACCCACATTCTATTTCCACAAGAGCTACAACAGCAGGTGAAAACATCTTTACAGATAAAAAAAAATCTCTATTAGCCACACCTATATTAGAATCTACACCTTCACACTTAATTATGTCCTAACTTAAATATACCCTGCTGCTCTTCACTATGCAGTGTCTTTTTTTGCTCTTGACCAGCACTGGGATCATAATAAGCCTCTGCAATATTAACTTCAACCAAGAGAAATCCATAAAACAGTCCCCTCTCCAAAAGAGATACAGATCTGTGGGAGGGCCATCAGTCAGCCTGCAGTGTAAAATGCTGCCACAGATGTTCATTCAGCAGAGTCCTGAGGAGGTGGCCCCCTTTCAAGGCTGTGTGTCAGAGAGACAGGGTGAGACTGGAAATGCAGTCATTCATGACAGTGTTGTTTAACTTTGCTCCTGCCTGTTCCCAGTGATCAGTCCAAGCCTCCTCTTTTAAGGGGGAACTAATCCAAGGTAAAAATGCAGAACTAGATAATGTCAGTGCTAGAAAGGGTCTTATGCTGAACTGCAGCACTATGTGAAGAAGTCAACTGAAATGCATGATGTGCCGAGTGTGAATATTACCCATAAGAAAAACTGTATCTCCATGACTAATCTCCCTTAAATTTCCCATTGAAGATATTTTTGTTGTTGCATTTATTTTATTTTCATTTTTTCCAAATCTAGGGAGAAGTGAATCTTCATAAGAAAATTACTCCTCTCTCACTTGAACACAGGAACATATTCTTTGATATGCTATTCATTTTCTCAATTGTTCCTTAAAATGTCCATGTAAAAATCACTTTTCTGTACTGTATGGTGTTCAAAAACCCAAAGAACAGCAGAAGCCAGATGACTGATAAAGAGTTTTACATTCACACCACTTATAAATTCCACTGAGATATTGCACAGAGTGGGTGGATTGGAGTTAAAAATTAATGAGAATCTACTGTTATCCAGATACTGTATAGAAGTCTTATTGCACATTCTCCACCTTACAGCAATTCTGTGATGCCAGTTCTGGCATCCTTATGACCATTTGACATATGAAACAACTTAATCCCAGGCAGTTTAAGGAAATCATTCAAGATTACTTGGGAGAAATTGAGCAGAGATTTACACCCAAATCCTGCTACTTCTAAAGCACGTACTCTTTCAACTCCTACATATCACTCACAAGGCACAACTTTGGGAATTCTGTCTTCTACAATGCTGTTTATCTGGGTCACAAGAAGGTGCAATCTAGTGTCTCATAGAGTTGGATTATCCTCAGAATATAAACAATATGGGGGATACGTGTGTATACCTAGCTCTTTATATATAACACTGTAAAAACTTTTCAGATACATTTCATAACACTCCATAGGAAAATAGGATGCATTTAATATCCCATTTTTACAGGTGGGAAAACAGAAAAGACAAAATGAACTCTAGAAGATCCCAAGGTGAGTTAATGGAGTGGCCAGCCTGGAAAGCAAGCCTCCTACCCGAAGTCCAGATCTCTTCTCATCACATTAAGCTACTTAGACATGTGAACAGCGGGAGCTCCAGGAATTCTGACACTTCTGACTTTAGGTCCTTTCTCCCCCTCCCCCAGATAAGCTAACTTGTCTCCTTCCACTCAGTATAAGATGGGAGGTCAAATACTTAATCCACCTCCAGGCTCAGTAGCTGTTGGCTCACCCTAGACTTAGCACCCCCTGCCTCCTGCTCTCACTCCCTCCTGCCCAGAGAAGCTACAGTAGGGAACATCTCCCTGCAGGGAGAGGGTCAGACGTAGAGGAGTTCTGATGGGCCTCACGCTAGGAGTTGGCTCACAATGCTCGGCTGCTTCCAGATGCTCTGTGGGGACAAATAGCAGCAGGAGAGGTTCCTACTGTGCCCCATTTGAGCATTGATCTGTTTACTGTATGTGAGCTTAGCCTCCAGATGGTCTCTGGGCATTGCAAGTCTTTTTAATAAATAAGTAAGCTAACATTTATAAAGAGCTTTACAAAGTTCTGCCACATCCATAATAATCTAATTAAGTTCTGTACCCAATCCAATGCATATGTATCTGCATTTTTGTCATGTAGGGTAACTGTTTAGTGATAAAATTACTGAGTTGACTTAATTTGTGTTGTTTGGCCTCCAAAAATCTCAGGCTCTTTTTCCCTAAACTATTCTTTCCATTTACTGAATGACATCAGACTAGCTATCTAAAGCTTGGTCATGGTAATTTCCCTAAGAAAGCATTCAGAAACCTCACCTCTTAGTATGTCGGTGTCCAGACAGTGAGCAGCTCTTGAACGCTACATGAGAACACATGAGAACACTTTCATAAGGACATACTTTAAAGGAAAGCAGAGACTAGATCACTCAGGCATATGTCCCCCTTTCTACTGGGTAGAAATAAGGAGCTAGGCTTTATGTGTGCTCCTGACTTGAAGTTGTTGGGTTTCTTTAATTTTTATTTTATATCGGAGTACAGTTGATTAACAATGTTGTATTAGTTTCAGGTATATGGCAAAGTGATTTAATTATACATACACATATACATGTATCTGTTCTTCTTAAAATTCTTTCCTAGTTAGCTAATTATAGAGTATTGAGCAGAGTTCCCTGTGCTATACAGTAAGTCCTTGTTGGTTAACTATTTTAAATATAGTAGCATGTATATGTCAGTCCCAACTTCTCAATCTATCTCTCCCCCTAGCCTTCCTCCCCTAGTAAACATAAGTTTTTTTTCTAAGTCTGTGAATCTATTTCTGTTTTGTAAATAAGCTTGTTTGCATCTTCCTCTTTTAGATTCTGAATATAAGCAATATAAGATATTTGTCTTTCTCCATCTGACTAACTTCCTTAGTATGATAATCTCCAGGTCCATCCTTGTTACTGTGGCAATATTTCACGTTTAATGTCTAAGCACCAGTCCATTGCATATATGTACCACATCTTCTTTATCCATTCATATGTTAGTGGATTTTAGGCTACTTCCACAATCTCCAAAATTTATTAACAGCCATGAATCTCAATATCAAAACCAAACAACAGCAGCAACAACAACAACAAAAATTCATGTTGATGTATGGCAAAACCAATACAATATTGTAAAGTAAAAAAAAAAAAAAAAACTCAATCAAAAAATGGACAGAAGACCTGAACAGACATTTCTCTGAAGAGACCTGGGTTGCACAGATGTCTTTTTTCTTCCTACAGTAAGGGAAATGTGACAAGTAGTCACTACACAGAAAAAAAAAATAATAATAACACAAGTATCTGAACATGAATAAGAATTTAAATGGGTTCATGTCTGGCCATAAAATGAGTAAAATCTGAGTACCTAATATAACATGATGACTTTATAACCTTGTTACCCTATAAAATCCAGCTTCCTAGGTAGTGCTAGTGGTAAAGAACTTGCCTGCCAATGCAGGAGACATAAGAGACACAGGTTTGATCCCTGGATAAGGCACATCCTCTGGAGGAAGGCAGAGCAAACAACTCCAGTATTCCTGCTTGGAGAATCCCATGGACAGAGGAGCCTGGCGGCTACAGTCCATAGGTTTACAGAGACTCAGACATGACTGAGGCGACTTAACATACATGTATAAAATCCATTGTCTGATAAATTTTATTTCAGGGAGTCAGAGGAATTTATTTATTAAAATATCAGAAGTCCTTCATAAAGTGGACTACTGCTGCTGCTGCTGCTAAGTCACTTTAGTCGTGTCCGACTCTGTGTGACCCCATAGACGGCAGCCCACCAGGCTCCCCGTCCCTGGGACTCTCCAGGCAAGAACACTGGAGTGGGTTGCCATTTCCTTCTCCAATGCATGAAAGTGAAAAGTGAAAGTGAAGTTGCTCAGTCGTGTCCGACCCTCAGCGACCCCATGGACTGCAGCCTACCAGGCTCCTCCATCCATGGGATTTTCCAGGCAAGATTAGTGGAGTGGGGTGCCATTGCCTTCTCCGATAAAGTGGACTATCACATAGATATTCTAGAAAATACGTTTCATATATTAAGCATTTATCAGTTTGTAGAGGGACTTCCCTCATAGCTCAGTTGGTAAGGAATCTGCCTGCAAGGCAGGAAACCCAGGTTTGATTCCTAGCTCGGGAAGATCCCTTGGAGAAGAAAATGGCAGCCCACTCCAATATTCTTGCCTGGAGAATCCCATGGACAGAGGCGCCTGGCAGGCTACAGTCCGTGGGGTTGCAAGAGTTGGACATGACTTAGTAACTAAACCACTACCATTAGTTTGTACAGAACAAAATAGTCTGCAGTGAAAAATATGAAGTGCCAATATGAGTTAGGACACACTTGGATACTTGGTTACAAGTATCAGAAAACCACACTTAAACCTCAAATATGAAGGAAAGTTATTCTGCCACATGATAGAGATTCAAAGTTGGCCAATTTCTTGCTTTCACTGAGTTGGGCACTCAGTGATGTATATAATCAATGAGATTATTTCTGAACTTCTTTAGTGGCTCAGACAGTAAAGAATTTGCTTGCAATACAGGAGACCTGGGTTTGATCCCTGGGTCAGGAAGATACCCTGGAGAAGGGGATGTCTACCCACTCCAGTATTCTTGCCAGGAGAATCCCCTGGATAGAGGAGCCAGGGGGCTACAGTCCATGAGGTCACAGAGTCAGACCCCATTGAGCAACTAACACACTAAATAGATTCTTTCTCCACTTACCATTCTTGGAAGTGTCTCCTTTCTTGGAGTGTTAGCAAGAGGCCAGTTCATATCCTGCATGGTGATGGTGATGTTTCCTGAGTTCTTTCATTTTGTTCTAACTTTTCATGATTCTCTTTTACCAATCCAAATTGACCTGCTACTGTGACATAGTATTTCTCAATTTCATTCTGTTGTTTATAGTGATCTTTTTCAGCTAGAAGATGCAACTAGACTTTTTTGTTCCATTTCACTCACTCGCTTTTGTAAAGAATATTTAGAAATATGTAATGCTTTTAATGTTCCTTCAATCCCTTTTTCTTTTATTTCTGTAGCAAGCTGATATTTGCCCTTTTATTATTCTAAGATGCACATCTTCATTTGCAACTGCATTTTAAAAATCTCCATTTTTTTTTTTGCTTTGCTAATGTTTTCCTTTAATTCTGAAGAGTTTCTTTTTGCAACTTATTTTTTTTTTTTAATCTTGACAATAATTTTGTCACTGTGCCCTCTACATTGAGTTTCTGTTTCCTGGAAAACTAGCCACTGAGTACTGACCATACTATAACAGATTGTATCTTGGAACACTATTGTACTATATAACACTTTATCATATAATTGGAATTAGCTAAGAAAGTTAAATGTTCTCAGACAAATATATATGGATATATTTCAATATATTTCATGTATATATTAATATTTGAGGTGATGGATGTGTTAATTAATTAGTTGCAAGGAATACTTTCACAGTGTATGCATGTCTCAAGTCATCACAATATACAGCTTAAATATCTTACCATTTTATTTGCCAATTATGCCTTTTTAAAGGGGGAGAAAATAGTTTAGATGACCCAGAGTCCGGTTCCAATCTAGAGAATTCAAACTCAGAAAGACTCATATCAGTTCCAGACTGGAGTGTAAAGGAGTATGCATTCCTATTCCCAGTCATCACACCGTTTCACTGGATGATTATGGGAAAACCAGAGATTTAGAACCTGTAGGTAGACTATGGGGCTTCCCTGATGGCTCAGCAGGTAAAGAATCTGCCTGCAATGCAGGAGACACAGGAGACACAGGTTGATCCCTGGGTGGGGAAGATCCCCTGGAGTAGGAAATGGCAACCCACTCTAGTATTCTTGCATGAAAAATCCCACGGAAAGCAGAGCCTGGTGAACTATAGTCCAAAAGGTCACAAAGAGCTGAACATGACTGAGCTAGAGAGCACAGGTAAACTATATGCTACCTTCACCAGTATTATTTTTATTTAAATTGAGAAAAAAATCCAACCCAGAAAAGCTTAAGAAGACAAAACAAAAAACAGGAGAAAATTTGTTTAATGCCCAACAAAACTAGAAAGTTGAAGGAAATCTGCAGGTATATCTTTGGTTACACATGAATTTAAACTCTGAAATAGTATCCAGAGGGCTCCCCTTTATTCCTCAGATAGGTATATTACTCCATCAACAACAGCAACATACTTAAGTCCCAGAATCTAACAGAAGCAAGATAGCAACTAATCAGATGGTCTCTATAACCTGTTCTCATCTTTAGATTCAGATTTTAAGAATTATTAGCATACTAATATTCAGCAACAGAGCATTTGAGAACCATGCTTTTTTGAGATAATTACTTTATTTCAGATTTTAAAGTATTGTTGAGTCTGACAAACTGTCTCAGTTTTTGTAGTGAGTCCTATATATTTAGGTAGCAGTTCATGTTGAAGTCAGTGCAGGAATACTTAGGAGGCACTTTGAGATTTGGAGCTACACAAGCCCAGGGACAGATGCTTCTTTACCAAACATATGGACTTAGTTAATTCACTTAGATTTTCAATTTCCTCACTGAAAAATAAGGATAGCAATATCATCCCCTACTTCATAGGCTTAATAAAGGACATCATGTATGTAAACTTCTAGAGCAGTAACAAACATACAGGGAAAAAAACAAAACAAAAGAATATTCTAATTCCAGTCCTTCCCCAAACCTAATCCTAACCCTGCAGTTTCTGTTTGTTTAAGAATACTTGTTGAGTGCCTACTATGGACCAGGCACTATGGTAGACATCAGGAATTCAAAGATGAGTAGTATGTATAGAATACATCCTATATTGTTCAAGCTATTAAATCTAGTGAAATGAAAGGAGAAAAAGTTATCAGAACCCTCATGGATGCATGCTCTAAACTTTCCATGCCATGCTGAGAAACAATCGTCTTTCCTGATGAGGTTTTCAAGAACTCCATCTCCCTGAGTTTTCTCTCTCAGGATGAAACCTGGTTCCACAAACAGATAACTAATTGGGAAGCTGTTCCACCAGTCAGCAAACATGCCCTAACATATAAGGATGGTTGTGGCAAGACAGGGCACAAAATCAAGATGATGATCTCATTCCAAAATAAGATTCAGAATATGATAAAAGATTGGGCTGACCCAGCCTTCTAAATTTATCCCTGGCATATATGGTTTGGGGCCAATTATTTACTCACTTGCTAAGAGGAAGTCAGCAAAATTCTTTAATGGGCCCAGAAAAAGAAGATCACTATCAAGTGTAGTCAACTTGAATTGCAGTAGTTTCTCCCAAGCAGAAAGTCCTGCAGTTTAGCAGTCAGTTCAGTTCCTGAGGGAATTTTATATGTCACTGTTACTGAAACTAAAATGTGTATTCAGCCTCCTTGAATATGGACTAATGGAAGTTGTATTTGAACCCACAGTTCATGGACTGAGACAGTTGCCGAGGGACTGAGTTTCTAAATATAAATACGATAATTATGGCTACAGCTGAAGCATCTCTCACCCCCTAAAACTGATGTACTCTGCCAATCACAAGGGACAGTGGAGAGAAGTACTGAGAAGTAACTTTCTAATTTCACAATTTATTCATTAACTTTACTTGGAAATCTGTGTAGAATATAAGACTACCTGATTATAAATTATAAGAGAACATGGATCAGGTATATCTTTTCACCATTTTGTGTCCATGGTTAAAACAAAAACGGTGTTTAATAATGAACTTCCAATGTAAAACATGACACTCTGTAGAAGAGGTATTTTCTTTGGCAGGGGTCTTCTGTAGATCGCAGTTCACTCTATCACTTGCTTCCCTCTTCACACTCTGGGAAGCCAACTCTATACAAAGTGTTATTCAATACCACCATCTTATAGTTTTGTCTATTTGTCTCAGTGGTAGAGCTGAGCAACTCTGGGGTTGAAATTCACATTGCTCAGGAATATGTGGAAACCTGTTGAGCCAGTCAGTGCTGAAAAATTATGATAGCATGGCAGGCTGGGGGTTTAGATGTGAATAAAAGCTTCATCACACATAAGTTGAGGCTAGAAGAAATTTACAATGAGGAAAAAAGAGAAAGTCATGTGCAGGTCAAAGCTGCTACTCCATTCATACAAAAAATTTTCAGTATTCTGAAAATGAAATGTGCTAATTTTGAATAAGTAAGAAAAAATAAAAAAGACTCCATGTACTATGACAAGGAATAGTATTGGTAGAGCACAAATGTCTTTTCAAACGATTTTATCTCTTATTCTGCTTTCTCCTTTGTAAACTGAGGGTAGTAATTGTGCTAACCTCATAGGGCTATTCCAAGAATTAATTCAGAAATTGTTTGCAAATGTACAGTTTAACTGAGTTTTCTAAGTAAAAATGGTGTACAGTTTTACTTAGATGACACAACTTTCAGTTATTAAGCAGGGAAGAGCAATAGTTGTGATAATCAATGATTTTGGAAAAAATAAATTACATTAAGTTGAATGGGTATATTTTCTGTAGGGTATCTGAGACCAGAGTCAATAAAATGTAGTATAATTTTCCAATATGGGGATGTCTCAATCTACATTTTCTAAACTCAGCTGCTCTCACTTATAGAACCTCATTTTCTACAGCAGCCAAAATCTCTTGCTCTATGTGTCCCACTTTGGGAACTTCTAATTAAGGTCAAGCTGTTTACTGGGAGTCCAGCAAGGCCAGGACTGATGCAAAGCAAGTAAAATTATTAGGGTGCAATTCTCAAGGCTGACACTGTGCTTTCACAAAAACAACACTGAGAGTGTTTTTCTAAGGACCACTTTAAATGTTGTACCGTAGGCATCCTACTTGCTTCACCCTAAGACTAAGACACTGAGAAAAAGTGTCTGCCCATGGACCTGAATGCTGTCCAGCAGCATCCTGCTTTTCACTCTAATCTCTTCTCGTAACACTACTTTTGAGGATAACTTGAAAATTCCTTAAAAACAAACACCTGAAACACCAAACTGTCTGCTTTCTAACCAGCCAGACTCATAATTGCTATGCCAATTATGTCAGCTTTGGGTCCATATCTGGGATTTTTTAAAGAAACTATCAAATATTGACCTGCTTAACTTATATTGGAGTTTAGGAGAAATATCAATAACCTCAGATATGCAGATGATATCACCCTTATGGCAGAAACCAAAGAAGAACTAAAGAGCCTCTTGATGAAAGTGAAAGAGGAGAGTGAAAAAGTTGACTTAAAACTCAACATTCAGAAAACTAAGATCATGGCATCTGGTCCCATCACTTCATGGCAAATAGATGGGAAAACAATGGAAACAGTGACAAACTTTATTTTTGGGGCTCCAAAATCACTGCAGATGGTAACTGCAGCCATGAAATTAAAAGATGTTTGCTCCTTGGAAGAAAAGCTATGACCAACCTAGACAGCATATTAAAAAACAGACACATTACTTTGCCAACAGGTCCATCTAGTCAAAGCTATGTTTTTTCCAGTAGTCATGTATGGATGTGAGAGTTGGACTATAAAGAAATCTGAGTCCTGAAGAATTGATGCTTTTGAACTGTGGTGTTGGAGAAGACACTTGAAAGTCCCTTGGATTGCAAGGAGATCCAATCAGTCCATCCTGAAGGAAATCTGTCCTGAATATTCACTGGACAGGCTGATGCTGAAGCTGAAACTACAATATTTTGGCCATCTGCTGCAAAGAACTGACTCACTGGAAAAGACCCGACTCTCTGGAAAAGACCCTGATTCTGGGAGAGATTGAAAATGGGAGGAAAAGGGGACGACAGAGGATGAGATGGTTGGATGACATCACCAACATAATGGACCTGAGTTTGAATAGGCTCTGGGAGTTGGTGATGGACAGGGAAGCCTGGCGTGCTACAGTCCATGGGGTCAGAAAGCGTCAGACACAACTGAGCAACTGAACTGAATTAACTTATATTAGAATTTAAAGTGACACAGAACTGTCATATGGCATTTATGAATGTTACCCAAAGACTCATGGATGCAATTAAGATCCTCTGCAAGGTCTTATATTCCACTTCTTTCCCAGACTCACACACTTGCATCAGCTAGCAATTTTATGCTTTCCTCAATAAGTTGAAATTTATGAAAATTAGCTTATAACATTCATTTGCTTACTGAACTCTCAAGGGAAATTAATGGGAAAAGTTTATGGCCATGTCTTTGAGAAGGGGCTTTTGGAAAGATCAATAACAGCAACAAGACTTTAGATTTGCAAAGAAGAGCTCCATCACACTGTCCTTTGAGAATTGTGAGACTTATCACGGGTGTAGAGCAGGGGCAAAGAAGAGAGGGCGAGAGGGAGGGAGAGAAACTCAAACTACGAAGTTAATCTTCTTTAGGAGAACTCAGATCAGATGCTATGAATCCTGATTCATTAATTTGATAATTTACAGACAAGAGTCCTGAAACCCTCTCTTATGCTTAATATTCAAATTAATATAATTTAATTAAAAACATTTGAGACTCTGTTTCCCCAGTTCATGCCAAACTTGGTATTAGAATCAGAATGTACCTGCTTGGGGCAGGCAAAATCAGAAAACTAGATAAATAACAACAAGAAGTGAAAAATAAATACAGAGAGACTGTAAAAATTAGACATGAAAGGCACAAAAACAGATGTTTAATAGATGGAAAAATAGTCCTAAGCATTCAAAATCCTGGAGGACACTGCTAAAATGCTACACTGCATAATTAACAGTAGTCATAATATTCATTTGCTGTTTCAACACAGAACACCTGATTATGTGTCAAGCACTGTTCTAGTTGAGAATATATTCTGGAATGATTAAGAGGGCCGAAGTCACCACTCTTGCAAGTTTAAGGTATCATAATGGAGGAAAAAGATATAAGAAATGTAATATAAAAATAATATCATATACATATGTACATATTAATTATATATGTACATATTAATAGCTCTGTTACCAAAGACAAGACATTCATTTGAAAAAATTTTAATTAAAAAGATATCTTTCAAAAGTCTGACACATGGAAAAATGTACTGTATGATCTCACTTTCTGTAGAATCTTAAGTCAAATAAATAGAAGCAGAGCATAGAATGGTGGTTACCAGGGACAGGGAGGTGGGTGAAATGCAGCCATATTGGTCACAGGTACAAAGTTGCAGTTATGTGGGATGACTAAGTGTAGCAAACTAATGTATAGCATATAATCATATGGGCTTCCCTGGTGGCGCTAGTGGTAAAGAACCTGGCTGTCAAAGCAGGGGACGTAAGAGATGCAGGTTCGATCCCTGGGTCGGGAAAATGCTCTGGAGGAAGGCATGGCAACCCAATCCAGTATTCTTGCCTGGAGATTCCATGGACAGAGGAGCTTGGCTACAGTCCATGGAATCCCAAAGAGTCAGACATGACTGAAGTGACTTAGTACACAGATTAGCATTTTAGTGGTTTTAAAGAGGGCATTTGGTACATGACCAGGTTGTGGAGGACAGACTATGGAAGAAAAGTATTTCCCTTGCATGTGCATTTCTATGAGGTGAAGTTGCTCAGCCGTGTCCGACTCTTTGCGACCCCGTGGACTGTAACCTACTAGGTTTCTCCGGCCATGGGATTCTCCAGGCAGGAATACTGGAGTGGATTGCCATTTCCTTCTCCAGGGGATCTTCCCGACCCAGGGATCAAACCCGGGTCTCCCACATTGGAGGCAGACGCTTTAACCTCTTAGCCACCATAGTATATGACTATAGCTAATAATGGAAATTTGCTAAATTTCAGCTTCTCTCATGATACACAAAAATGGTAACTATAGGAGGAGATGGTTATGTTAACTGGCTTGACTGTAGTAATTGCAGGAGACATGAGTTCAATCCCGGGGTCAGGAAATCCCCTGGAGGAGGAAATGACAACCCACTCCAGTATTCTTGCCCAGAGAATTCCATGAACAGAGGAGCCTGACAGGCTACAGTCCGTGGTATTGCAAAGAGTCAGACGTGACTGAGCAAGTGAGCACACATACATAGTAATTATTTTACTATGTATACATTATTAAAATATTTTATACCTTAAATATATACTTCATTAAAAATATTTCTTTCTTCCTTTCTTTTTCTTCATTCATAATTAGATCTTAAATAAGTGCATACTTCTTCCTTGATCAAAAGCTACCATTATGTGAAATTTGACTATATTTGCCTTATACTTTCTATGCCCATTTCTCCTTTCCTTTAGTGAAAAATAATTAGCAAGTAATAATGTGATCTCTAGAAAATTTGCAAAAGAGACAGAAGACAAGGATCAAACATAATTAATCCGTAGACTGGATACCTAAGTTCAGGGAAACAGAGTTAACTTTGCACATGGTGATACCAGAGGGCAACTGAACTGTGATTTGTTGCAAAGGGCTTTGGAGTTCTGCAGACCTGACTTTAAATTCCAGTGTAGCTACCTAGTAGCTGTGTGTACTCTCCGGGCCCCAATTTCTTTACCTGTAAAACTGGGTTTATAGTAACACCTTTCTGACAGCATTCCAGGGAAATTTACTTGAACATGAGGTAAGAGCTTTCACATTCAGTTCTAAAATATTAACAGGAGAAACATAAATGGTAGCTCCCTTTTATTTCTTTCACTTTTCACTTATTCTGTCAAAGTCCTGAATAAAAATCATATTGATTGTCCAACCACTAGCTCAGATGTATCCAACAAGATATGTGAATTTCTGGCCTGGAACAGGAGAGTACATCATCTGTGTTCAGGAAAAACAGGTTATTATCAATGCAAAAGAACCTACCTGGGAAGTTCTAGTCTATAAATCCTAGACTCATTATTCACAATGCTGAGCTCAACAGCTTTGACAACTCAACATGAAGTACCATCTCGGCTTCAGAAACAAAAGAAATGCTTTTCTTCCATGGTTTGTCCACAGTACACTTGATCATATGCCAAGTGCCCTCTTTAAAACCTCTAAAACCCTAATGATCCTGAACATGAAAACATGTACTGAGCTGCCATAATCACTAATGACCAAAGGCAAATGAGAGGAAAATGAGAGCACTAAAGAGAATTGACCAAATTTTGGATCCTGGCCAGATGTTCAAGGAGTGCCAACTGCCTTCGGCACAGGTCACACCTGCTTAATTAGCAGTAATAAGAGCTTTTGGAAGATCACAGGTAAACTGAATGGTTACAAATAAATGATCTAACAATTCTATCTCAACCAGAGAAAGGACAGGATGCTATTTAACAATGCACAAGTGGAACTGTAGGTTAATGACTTTGCATTTTATAATTTAATGGGCCACACATAGTACCACACTGAAAGTAAATGAATTGTCAGATTCAAATGCTTACAATGGCATTTTGTAAATAAATTATGATAACAGTAATTGCAATTAAATTGCTGTATTTTAATATAGGCTACTAATTAAGTCATGAATGGCTTGCTGCCTGGGTCTTGCTTAAACTGGCACCAAATAAAACTATTTGAATCAGTTAAAGCAGTTTTGAATATACCCCCGAAATCTGTACAGCAGTAGAAGCACATAGGAATCCCAATTATATGAATAAGAATTATTCGTTTTCCTCCCTTGCCTTTTTGATGGGGGGTTTCTAAGCTCAACATGCAGAAAACGAAGATCATGGCATCTGGTCCCATCACTTCATGGGAAATAGATGGAGAAACAGTGGAAACAGTGTCAGACTTTATTTTTTTGGGCTCCAAAATCACTGCAGATGGTGACTGCAGCCATGAAATTAAAAGACGCTCACTCCTTGGAAGGAAAGTTATGACCAACCTAGACAGTATATTCAAAAGCAAAGACTACTTTGCTGACTAAGGTCCGTCTAGTCAAGGCTATGGTTTTTCCTGTGGTCATGTATGGATGTGAGAGTTGGACTGTGAAGAAGGCTGAGCGCCGAAGAATTGATGCTTTTGAACTGTGATGTTGGAGAAGACTCTTGAGAGTCCCTTGGACTGCAAGGAGATCCAACCAGTCCATTCTGAAGGAGATCAACCCTGGGATTTCTTTGGAAGGAATGATGCTAAAGCTGAAACTCCAGTACTTTGGCCACCTCATGCGAAGAGTGACTCATTGGAAAAGACTCTGATGCTGGGAGGGATTGGGGGCAGGAGAAGGGGACGACAGAGGCTGAGATGGCTGGATGGCATCACGGACTCGATGGACATGAGTCTGAGTGAACTCCAGGAGATGGTGATGAACAAAGAGGCCTGGTGTGCTGCGATTCATGGGGTCACAAAGAGTAGGACACGACTGAGCGACTGAACTGAACTGAACTACAAAGGAAACAGCATCACAGTAAACTGGGTAAATCTGAGCCCCTCTTTCATCTCAAGAAATACTGTCAATTCTGAATCAGTCTTCTAAACATGTTTTCCCATAAAGCTCAGAATAAATCACAGCTGTGTAATTTCATCACCCATCTATTCTTTACTATTGGTAAGATGACCCCCTTGTCAGAAATGTCACCCAGTTGTGAGCTCTGGTCCTGTGCGATGGGGTTCCTTTGGATCACCTGCCTCTTGTGTGCTCCCATTGCTCCTGTGTTGGTCACCTCCTAGCACTGTTCTTCCCATGTTCCAATCAATCATTCATTCATGGGTCTGTTTATGTTGTTTTCCAAGGGCAAGGCCACAACCTGCTGTATTTCCACAGAACCTTAAATCTAATACATGTTAAAAATTATTAGAAGGAAAGAAGAAAGGAAAGCAGATTCACAGCTCGTCACAATCACTAAGTGCCTGTCTGTAATGACTCTGTTATTGTGGTTCAATTGCCAAGTCCTGCCTGTCTCTTTGCAACCCCATAGACAGCAGCATGCCAGGCTTCCCTGTCCTTCACTGTCTCCCAGAGTTTGTTCAAATTCATTTCCATTGAGTCTGTGATGCTATCTAACCACATTCATTTTAGTGTTTGCCAACTGCAAGCATTTTTGTAGATGCAAACAAAGACTTACTCCTGCCCTCAAATGAAGTACAGCCCATTTACTAAAATGTAGAGCCACAGGTGCGCTAGTGGTAGAGAACCCACCTGCCCATGCAGGACACCTCAGTGACACAGGTTCAGTCCTTGGGTCTGAAAAATTTCTTGGAGGAAGAAATGGCAACCCACTCCAGTATTCTTGCCTGGAAAATTCCATAGACAGAAGAGCCTGGTGGGCTACAGTCCATAGGGTTGCAAAGAACCTGCCTGCAATGCAGGAGACCCAGGTTAGATCCCTGGGTTGGAAAGATCCCCTGAAAAGGGAATGTCAAACCACTCAAGTATTCTTGCCTGAAGAATTCCATGGACAGAGCAGCTTTACGGGCTACAGTCCATGGGGTTGCAAAGAGTTGGACATGACTGGGCAACTAATACACACACGTACTCACACAAAGTAAAATCACTTTTTGCAGACACTACATTAAAAAACAATATGAGGTCTCCAGTCCTCACCAAGATGGCATGAGATAGGTATACTGTTACGATCTCTACTTTGTATATGAGGAAACTGAGGGAGAGAGATTAAGAAAATTTCCCCAATTCTCTCTTCTAGTGACACAATTTTCTGTTCCAAATCAACTGGCTCTACACTTAAATCAACAGCCTTCCCACTTAATTCCTATAATGAAGCTATCAAAATACTATAGATTCAAAGAAAGTAAAGGCCATTTTTTTCTATCCATTAGGGTGTTCAGAGACACTGATGAGCGGAAGTTGACAATGCCTTTAAGGGTTGGAAGAGTCAGATGGAGAAAGAGTCAGACATGACTTGATGGCTGAGCACACACACACAGTCAGGGACAACTACCTTGACTGAGACTCTAGTAAGGAATAAACAAGGAAGGAAATTGTTCATGCATTCACCTAATTTATCATTGTTCTGCCTGTTTTTTTTTTTTTTTTTTTTTTTGTTAGAGCTCAACAAGGTTGAGAACAAAAGTTTCATGTATCGATATTTTGATTAACAAGATATTTTACTAAATCAGGGTAGTGGGTAGTGGGTGATGGGGATAATTTTAGACCTTCTCAGTTATAAACTGCTTGAAGGAAACAAGATGGGCCCTCTCTTGCTGGATATCAGTCAGGTTGCTATCTCTGCAAGGACTAGATTTCTGAATTAGTCTATAATCAAGACTGTCTTACTGATCTAGGCTCCAGTCTATTGCAATCATAACACCTTGTGCTTAGTCTGACTCATTGCAGAGGACAGCTTCCTACAGGGCAGGCCCTGACCTTAAAGAAGGCCCTGGGGAAATTGCACTTAAGATCAAATTCCTGGGAAATAAATGAATCAGGGAAAGGGTTCTACAGAGCTGTTTGCAAGACACTTACCTGGGAGTCATGAATATATGAAGATTTTTAAGTATTTCAGGTCAGGCGAAGAGAGTGAAAGTCACTCAGTAGTGTGTAACTTTTTGCAACCCCATGGACTATACAGTCCATGGAATTCTCCAGGCCAGAATTCTGGAGTGAAGAGACTTTCCCTTCTCCAGGGGGTCTTCCCAACCCAGGGATCAAACCCAAGTCTCCCACACTGCAGATCATTTCAGATGATGAAATGATCATTTCAAAGCCCATTTCAGATCAATGTTATCAATAATTATAGCTAATAACAGCAAAGGTATTTAATAACCAAATTACCATCATTTTTATCATAATTACTTCCTGACATCATTGGCCCCCTGACTCTGCTTTTGGGAGTATTAGTTCCCATTGCTAACTTGATCAGCAGAGGATAAGTACAGTTTGATGCCAGAGTGGTTGGAAGGTATTTGAGATAAAATTTAGGTACTTGCTACTCAAGCACTCATCTCACACACTAGTAAAGTAATGCTCAAAATTCCCCAAGCCAGGCTTCAGCAATACGTGAATCATGAACATCCAAATGTTCAAGCTGGTTTTAGAAAAGGCAGAGGAACCAAAGTTCAAATTGCCAACATCTGCTGGATCATCAAAAAAGCAAGAGAGTTCCAGAAAAACATCTATTTCTGCATTATTGATTATGCCAAAGCCTTTGACTGTGTGGATCACAATAAACTGTGGAAAATTCTGAAAAAGATGGGAATACCAGACCACCTGACCTGCCTCTTGAGAAACCTGTGTGCAGGTCAGGAGGCACCAGTTAGAACTGGACATGGAACAACAGACTGGTTCCAAATAGGAAAAGGAGTATATCAAGGCTGTACACTGTCACCTGCTTATTTAACTTCTCTGCAGAGTACATCATGAGAAACACTTGGCTGGAAGAAGCACAAGCTGGAATCAAGATTGCCGGTAAAAATATCAGTAACCTCAGATATGCAGATGACAGCACCCTTATGGCAGAAAGTGAAGAGGAACTAAAAAGCCTCTTGATGAAAGTGAAAGAGAGTGAAAACATTGGCTTAAAGCTCAACATTCAGAAAACGAAGATCCTGGCATCTGGTCCCATTACTTCATGGCAAATAGATGGGGAAACAGTGGAAACAGTGTCAGGCTTTATCTTTTTGGGGCTCCAAAATCACTGCAGATGGTGACTGCAGCCATGAAATTAAAAGACACTTACTCCTTGAAAGGAAGGTTATGACCAACTTAGGTAGCATATTGAAAAGCAGAGACATTACTTTGCCAACAAAGGTCCATCTAGTCAAGGCTATGGTTTTTCCAGTGGTCATGTATGGATGTTAGAGTTGGACTGTGAAGAAAGCTGAATGCCAAAGAATTGATGCTTTTGAACTGTGGTGTTGGAGAAGACTCTTGAGAGTCCTTGGATGACTGCAAGGAGATCCAACCAGTCCATTCTAAAGTAGATCAGCCCTGGGTGTTCTTTGGAAGAAATGATGCTAAAGCTGAAACTCCAGTACTTTGACCACCTCATGTGAAGAATTGACTCATTGGAAAAGACTCTGATGCTGGGAGGGATTGGGGGCAGAAGGAAAAGGGGACGACAGAGGTAGAGATGGCTGGATGGCTTCACCGACTCGATGGACATGAGTTTGAGTGAACTCTGAGAGTTGGTGATGGACAGGGAGGCCTGGCATGCTGCGATTCATGGGGTTGCAAAGAGTCAGACACGACTGAGCAACTGAACTGAACTGAACTGAAGAGTGGACTACCCATAAACTGCCTAGTCCTTGGCTTCGAAAAATGAACAAAGGCTATTAGACCTACAACTTGGAAATCTGAACCAAATATACAGAAGGTAATTTCTGACGGTGAAATTTCAAAGTCCTGTGATCTTAATGTTGAGGCTGCTATTACCAGACTGCCCTTCTTGAGAGCTGATTCTTAAACTTCTGAGTTTTAGTGCTGATCTCTTCTCAGATTGTCTTGAGAACTAAGCTCACACAATAATGCCTCTTCCTGCTTCCTTTTGTTTGAGCATGTTTGTCTTCCTTAACATAAAAGTAGATCTCATTAGAAAATGAGGGAAGCCCATTTCAGATCAATGTTATCAATAATTATAGCTAATAAGAGCAAAGGTATTTAATAACAAAATTATCATTTTTATCATAATTACTTCCTGACATTACTGGCCCCCTGACTCTGCTTTTGGGAGTATTAGTTCCCATTGATAAGTTGATTAGCAGAGGACAAGTACAACCCCATATCCACTCTGCAAACAAAAAGCTGGACTAACAACTGAACAAAAATTTGGCTTTCCTAAATATTCACTCCATAATGGTCAGTGTTGTGAGAATGACCTGGAAAAACTATAGGCAAAAGTACCCATTAACACTTGAGAAAGTCACGAGGAAGCCATTCTGAATCTGGAGGTGCTCAGGGAAGACCTTGTGCCTTGGTGGGAGCAGTGAAGGTCTCCGCACTTAGAGGAAACAAGAAGGGGCCATGCTGCCCCACAGAGAAGATGTGCATCTGACTCCTCCACTTATACGTTATCCTAGACTGGCTAGTGGACTCTTCTGAGCCTCAGTTGCTGCATCTGTGAAATGCAGATAGTAAAATCCAACTTGTGCAGGTTGGGGATAGACTAAATATAATTGTATCTGTGTAGCTTCTTATATAATTCCTCTCATGAGTTTGAAAATTTTAATCTTTTCTCTTGCTGGAAATTTTGTCAAGGAGAAAGTAGAGTGAATTTCAAGTCCCATTTAGACCCTCAGCTCTTTGCTCCTGTGTACGGTGCATCTGAATGATGGTCCTAAATACGTGGTATTTTGTAAATGTCATATCTTCATGGGCGATTTATAACAGGAAAACAATAGATTCATTTAAGGCAGTTACAACTGATACTACTTTCCCTTAGAGAAAAGGAAATAACTGGTAGAATAGTTGGGATGAAAATTTTAAAAGAATCAGAAAGGTTTTAAGCCACTTAGGAAAATCAGTACAGTTCAATGAGTTGTCAAAAGGACAAATTACATCTTATTGGTTATAATGGAAAGTGGTTTGCACTTATGTATTTCAGACGAAGTTTTAATCTGATAAACGACCAATTTGCACCAAATAAGAAATAGGTTGACATGGAAAGAAAATGTATTCCAGATAAGCAGCCAGCCAAGAAACAGTTGATCTCTGTATGATGCAGAGTGTATAATTCAACATGAAGTGGAATGGGGAGGGGGGGAAGATTTGCCTAAATTTATGAACATGGAGGATAAATTCTGCTGATAGATTTGTGGGTTATAACAAGTGAAATCCCTTTGTTGAAATGTTCACTTATTTCCTTTGAAACCAAAATCAGTTAATCTTGTGGCCCTTCAGATGATCTTTCCCCAGGATTTGATGGACTTTAAATCTGAGAAGAACTTACCCAATTTGACTCAACACCACAGATGGTAGTGATCTGAGACCTTGAGTTGTAGTAACTATAAAAGTGATAGAGACCTTCTCAAATGGTGTTTACGTGGAAGACAGAAAATCTGTTATAATTAATACAATTTTAGCTAGAAATAGATGGGAGCATTATTTATAAATCCTGATTCCCTTTAAGGTGTCCACTGATAGAACTGCTGAGACTCTGTGAGAACTTGTTGGTTTCACCGTGTTCCTTTTGCACTTTTTAGGAGAAACAAAAATTTAAAAAAACATTGAACCATACAATTCTTATTTTCAAAGCAAAGGAACATGACAGGCAAAAAAGAATACCTTGAGTAAATATTGAAATTTTGTTAAAAATCATCATCCAAAGACAAGTCAGGGAAAATGCTTTTATTTCCTGGTTTGGCAGATCCCATATCTATGTTTAAAAGTTACCAAGTTCAGAAAAAAAAGTTCAATTTAGCACTGACAGTCATGTAAATTTAAAAAAGCAAGACCTTTTAAAGTTCCACTAAACTGAGTTACCTCAGCTTTGTATTATCTGTCTATCTACATTATTTTGCCAACAAAGGTCCATCTAGTCAAAGCTATGGTTTTTCCAATAGTCACGTATGGATATGAGAGTTAGACTATAAAGAAAGCTGAGCACCAAAGGATTGATGCTTTTGAACTGTGGTGTTGAAAAAGACTCTTGAGAGTCCCTTGGACTGCAAGGAGATCCAACCAGTCCATCCTAAAGGAAATCAGTCCTGAATATGAATTGGAAGGACTGATGTTGAAGCTGAAACTCCAATACTTTGGCCAACTCATGTGAAGAACTAAGTCATTTTAAAAGACCCTGATGCTGGGAAAGATTGAAGGCAGGAGGAGGATGACAGGGTGAGATGGTTGGATGGCATCATCGGTTCATGGGACATGAGTTTGAGTAAGCTCCAGGGTTTAATGATGGACAGGAAATCCTGGCGTGCTCTAGTCCATGGGGTCACAAAGAGTCGGACATGACTGAGTAACTGAACTGAACTGAATAATCATACACACACACACACACAAGCTTCCCTGGTGTCTCAGTAGTACAGAATCCACCTGCAATGCAGAAGATGTGGATTTGATCTCTGGGTGAGGACAATCCCCTGAAGCAGGAAACGGCAACCCATTCCAGTATTCTTGCTTGGGAAATCCCATGGACAGAGGAGTCTGGCAGGCTATAGTCCATAGGGTCACAAAGAGTCAGAAACAACTGAACATGCATGCACACACACACACACACACATATACATATATACAGAATAATATATATTTACAGGTACACAGAATTATAATTTGACATTTGTATACTACAAAGTGATTGTAGTATAGTGGTAGTATTGACTTTTTTAGTAACATTAACTCTTCTAACCTATGAGCACAAGATACTGCTCCATTTATTTATTTCTTATACTTATTTCAACAATATAGTTTTCTTTTACCACCTTCGTTATATGTATTTCTGTTTTAGTGTTTTTGATGCTATTATAAATGAGATCAATCTTTCAACTTATTTTTCAGAAAATTTGTTAGCTTATAGAAATGCTAATAAGTTTTATATGTTTTTTACCCTGTTAATTTACTGAATTCATTGATTAAACCTAACAGTTTTCAATTGAGTCTTAAGGATTTTATATACGTAAAATCATGTCATCTGCAAATAGAAAATGTAATACTTCCTCCTTTCCAATTCTGATGCCTTTTGTTTCTTTTTCTTGCCTGATTATCACATTGATTCATGCACATTGAACCATCCTTGCATCCCAGGTATAAACCTTACTTGGCCATGGTGAATGATCCTTTTTTTTTTAATTTAAATTTATTTATTTTAATTGGAGGCTAATTACTTTACAATATTGTATTGGTGCTTCATAATTCCACTTATTAGTATTTTGTTGAGAACTTTTGCATCTATATTAATCATGGATATTGGCCTGTGCTTTTCTAGTGGTGTCAATTTCAGTATCAGAGTATTGCTTGCCTAATAAAATGAAGGTTTTGGTATCAGAGTAATGCTGGCCTCGTGAAATGAACTGGAAATGTTTCCTCCTCTTCAATTTTTAGAAGAGTTGAGAAGGACTAGTGTTAGCTCTTTCCAACTTTGATAAAATTAATCAGTGAAATCATCTGGACTTTTCTTCACTGTGAAATTTTAAATTACCAATCTCCTTACTAGTAACTGGTCAATTCAGATTTTCTATTTCTTCCTGATTCAGTCTTAATTGTATCTTCCTGAGAATTTTTTCCATTTCACCTAGGTTGTTCAGTTTATTCACATATTGCTATTTATAGTAGTCTCACAATCTTTTAATTTCTTTGATATTCATTGCAATGTCTTTTCTCAGTAATAATTTTGTTGATTTGTGTCCTTTCTCTTTTTTCCTTATTAGTCTACTTAAAGGTTTGCCAGTTTTTTAAGGAACCAACTCTTAGTTTGGTTAATCTTTTTATTTTTTTCTATTCTCTTTCCTTTACTTTTATTCTAATTTTTTTTATTTCCACAGAATTAGGGCTTAATTTATTCTTCATTTTGTCATTCCTTAAGGTGAAGAGATAGTTTCCCTTTGAGGGTAGGTCTTTCTTGCTTTGACTTTTTTATGTATCCTTTTGTGTAGTTACAATAGAATTTTCTCTTGTGGCTATCATGAGATTTAGATAAAATAATTTGAACTTATAACACCCTATTTTATACAGACAACTTAAATTTGATATAATTAATAAACTCTACTTTTACTGCTTCTCCCTCTCACATTTTAAATTATTGTTGTTAAAATGTAATTTTTAAAAAAATATTGTATAACTAAAATAAATTTTTAAATAAATTTTAATGCAAATTTTAGTTTAGAGTAGTTTTATGTTTCAGAGAAGGCAATGCCAAGCCACTCCAATACTCTTGCCTAGAAAATCCCATGGATAGAGGAGCCTGGTAGGCTGCAGTCCGTGGGGTCGCGAAGAGCAGACACAACTGAACGACTTCACTTTTACTTTTCACTTTCACACATTGGAGAAGGAAATGGCAACCCACTCCAGTGTTCTTGTCTGGAGAATCCCAGGGACGGAGGAGCCTTGTGTGCAACTATGGGGTTTCACAGTGTTGGACACGACTGAAGCGACTTAGCAGCAGCAGCAGTTTTATATTTACAGAATATTTATGAAGATATTCCAGCTATTTCTCATATAAGTCTTTTAAAATATTGACCTTGAGTCTTCACTTTGATGAATTTGGACAACTGTAGACAAAATACATAATTGCAAATCATCCAGACAACTATGGCTTTCATCGGACTAGCACTGTCTCTTGGTGTCACGCTCCCCATTTCCTCTTGCTTCCTCACTCTGATGAAGCACATTGCCACCTTGTGAAATTTCTATGCAGAGGTCCACAAATACCATGGCTAATACCTCCTGTGAGACTGAATCCTTCCAGCAGTCATTTGCATGAACTAGGACAAGAAACCTTCCCAGTCAGGCCTTGACCCTACAGTAGCTTCATTAAAAAACCATAGATACAGAACTCAGCAAACCACACCCAGATCTTGATGCACAGAAAATGTGACCTGATGTTGTCTTCAGCCCCTACGTTTATGCAGTAGTAGGTAGAAAAACAGTACAGGGAGCCATGTACTGTGCTAACAACTGGGGACACGTAGTGATTGCCAAGGCCCCTGTCCTCATGGCACTTGTAGTACAGGGCTGCTAGTGACTCTGCAGGACTCCATGGCCCAGAGGTCCCCAGTTTTCTTTAACAATGAGACCCTGAACTGCCCCCAGATCACAAAAAATATAATGGAAGGATGGGGTATCTTCTTACCAAAAGTTTATGTTTTTTAAATGGGCTAGAATAACTTTCTACATGCACTCACTGCCTAATTGACATTTCCCTCCTGGTTTATATTCATAGAAACTTGCAGGAATCACTGTTAATACTCAGATTTGCAATCTCAGAGCCAAGTACTAAAGCAGTGAGGCCTCATTTGCATTCATGAATATGCAGCAGCATGAGCTCCTTGCTTGGGATTTCGGGCCTACCTTGGGCATCAGTGTTGTGTGCAATGCTGTGAGTTTTTCCTTCCTGAACTGAACTCAGGAAATGAAGTCAGAGCTGCAGAGCACAGAACAGAAGTCCCTTTCCATTTTCTTTCTACCACATAATTTCACATTGGCCTCACCAGTCCCTGAACTGTTTTTGTTTATAAGTTCAGAGAAAATTGATGTGATTCTGCTTCTTCCTCTAGCCCTAAGGTTAGAAACATGGTGAGTAAGCTATTGTAGTCATGTGTGTGTGCTCAGTCCTGTCCAACTCTTTGTGATCGCATGGACTGTAGTCAACCAGGCTTCTCTGTCCATGGGATTTTCCAGGTAAGAATACTGCAGTGGGTTGCCATTTCCTTCTCCAGGGGATCTTCCAGACCCAGGGATAAAACCTGCATCTCCTGCATTGGTAGGTGGATTCTTTACCACTGAGCCACCTGGGAAGCCCCAATTGTAGTCAGCTGCTCTTCAAATATACGACATAGGAAAAGAAAGATGAATACATAAGAATAAGCATGCTGCTGCTGTTGCTAAGTTACTTCAGTCATGTCCGACTCTGTGTGACCCCATAGATGGCAGCCCACCAGGCTCCCCCATCCCGGGGATTCTCCAGGCAAGAACACTGGAATGGGTTGCCATTTCCTTCTCCAATGCATGAAAGTGAAAAGTGAAAGTGAGGTTGCTCAGTTGTGTCCGACTGTTTGTGACCCCATGGACTGCAGCCTACCAGGCTCCCCCATCCATGGGATTTTCCAGGCAAGAGTACTGGAGTGGGGTGCCATTGCCTTCTCCAAGAATAAGCATAAGTATGAATATATGATGATCTTTAAAAGGTAAACAGCTCATTTGCAGAGATTCAAGAGAGAGAGAGAAAGAGTATAACATCTGATATTTCATGTAATATTAATTTCATTTGATGGGCACTTATCATGTAGATGAGAATTCTTTGAAATTAACTAAGACTTCTGGGGACCATTTTGGTTTATGTAAGAAAAACTCTTCTTACTGTTTGAAAAAATGTACTGATCAAAATAGATCTTCCTCATTATCAGTATCTTAATATTCCTCTTGGATTTCTTTCTTGGGGCACAAATGACCTCCAGAGTACAATAGGTGACTCCTTGGAGAAAGAGGTAGAACTTATTCTCGTGCTAAATGTGACACTGGCTAAGATCTAAGAGTCAGACACAACTGAGCGACTTCACTTTCCCTTTTCACTTTCATGCATTGGAGAAGGAAATGGCAACCCACTCCAGAGTTCTTGCCTGGAGAATTGCAGGGACGAGGGAGCCTGACGGGCTGCCGTCTATGGGGTCACACAGAATTGGACACGACTGAAGCGACTTAGCGGCAAGATCTATTGCCAGGCCCTAGCTCTCAAAGTGCCACTGCCTGGATTATGTCTGCAACTGACTGAGAAGGTAAGCTGGGCATTACATCTCAGCTACTTTAGATGCTCAGAACTAAATTTACAGGGAGTCATTGCTTTTAAAATATCACAGTACCTTTAACAAGACAGTATATCATTAGGTAAACAAGAGGATCGCTTCTGTTAGACTGGATGACTAGAGAAAGACTCAACCCAAAAATGGTGTGAAAAGGGGAAAGATAAACATAGAGCACCCACTTTTCACAAACGTATCTTGAATTCAGTCAGCTGTCCCGGGAAATATTTGTTATTATTTCCATTTCATAGTCAAAGAAACTCAGGCCTAGAGGGTAAAGTGACTTGCTAAAGTCACAAAAAATAGAACATTGGAGATGCAGAATCCAGTCATGTCTGCTTGACTGTCATTTTTGGACTCGCTCCAGCCTACCCTGATACACAAGAGATGTGCACCTTGGCCTTGGTTCTGTCTCTAGAGTGATCAAAACTAGGCCTGAAAGATGGGAAGATATAATAATTACACTGGGGGAATAATTCCAGTTTTCTTTAGAAAAGTCTTTAACCCCAGAAAGAATAATAAGAGGCTCACAAAATCCAGCCTCAAGCATAAAATACTATAGAAACATCTACTGGACTTACTTTTAAAATAAAATTACTCAGGCCCACCTCAGACTAACTTAATTAGAATCAGAATTTCGTGGTGAAAAATTCATAGAAAAATTAGTTTCCAATTTATTCCCTGAGGGATTATTTGGTCTTCAAACCACATTGTAAGAAATGGTACTGTATCTCCTACTATACATATTGAAGTCCTAAGCTATAGCTAGGCAATTTTGATGTTTCCATTTAATCTGGGCCCTTTTAAGAACTCTGATATCAATTTGAATATTTTCCAATATCATATACAAAACTAAACTCAAAAGGGATATAAGACCTAAATGTAAGACCATATACTATAAAACTCCTAAGGGAAAACACAAGCAGAATACTCTTTGACATAAATTGCTGCAATATTTTATTGGATCTGTCTCCTAGAGTAATGGAAATAAAAACAAAAATCAACAAATGGGACCTAATTAAACTTAAAACCTTTTGCACAGCAAAGGAAATGCAAATAAAATGAAAAGACAACCTAGAAAACCTACAACTGGGAGAAAATATTTGCAAATGATTCTACAGAGGGATTAGTTTCCAAAATATATAAATAGTGCATACAGCTTAATATTAAAAAGAAACAATAAAAAATGGGACGAAGACCTAGATATTTCTCCAAAGATGTACGGATAGCCAACAGGCACAAGAAGAGATGTTCAACATCTCTTACTATTAGAAAATGAATCAAAACTACAATGAGATATCACCTCACACCACTCCAATGGCCATCATTAAAAAGTTTACAAATGTTAAATGCTAGAGAGAATGTGGAGAGAAGGGACTCTCCTCCATAGTTGGTGGGAATATAAATTGGTACAGTGACTCTGGAGAATAGTAGGCAGGTTCCTCAAAAACTAAAAATAGAGCTACCATATGACCCAGCAATCTCATTCCTGAGCATATATACAGAGAAAAAAACTCGAATCCAGAAAGATAGATGCACCTCAATGCTCATAGCAGCACTGTTTAAATGCCCTAGACATGGAAGCAACTTCACTGTCCACTGATAGACGGATGGATAAATCACCACTTATATATGAATGTGTGCTCAGTCCTGTCTGATTCTTTGTGACCACATGGACTGTAGTCCAGTAGGCTTCTCTGTTACTCTTCCATCGAGTTTTCTGGGCAAGAATACTGTAGTTGGTTGTCATTTCCTACTTCAAGGAATCTTCCCAACTCAGGGACCAAACCTCCATTTCCTGCATTGCCAGGCAGATTCTTTACGACTGAGCCACCGGGAAATGAACTATTACTCAGCCATAAAAGGAATGAAATAATGCCATTAGCAGCAACATGGATGGACCTAGAGACTATCATATTAAGTAAAGTAAGTGGAGGGAAAAAGACAAATGTCATATGGTATGACTTATGTGTGGAATTTAAAAATATGATACAAAAGAGCTTGTTTACAAAACAGAAATAGACACAGACATAAAAAACCAAAGGAATTGCCAAAGGGGTTAGTTGGGGTCTTTCAGCTCAGTTCAGTTGCTCAGTCAGGTCCAACTCTTGGCGACGCCATGGACTGCAGCACACCAGTCCTCCCTGTCCATCACCAACTCCAGGAGTATACTCAAACTCATGTCCATTGAGTCAGTGATTCCATCCAACCATCTCATCCTCTGTCATCGCATTCTCCTCCTGCCTTAAATCTTTCCCAACATCAGTCTTTTCAAATGAGTCAGTTCTTCGCTTCAGCTGGCCAAAGTATAGGAATTTCAGCTTCAACATCAGTCCTTCCAATGAACACTCAGGACTGATCTTCTTTAGGATGGACTAGTTGGATCTCCTTGCTGTCCAAGGGACTCTCAAGAGTCTTCTCCAACACCACAGTTCAGAAACCATCAATTCTTTGGCATCCAGCTTTCTTTATAGTCCAACTCTCACATCCATACATGACTACTGGAGAAAACATAGCCTGACTAGACGGACCTTTATTGGCAAAGTAATGCCTCTGTTTTTCAATATGCTATCTAGGTTGGTCATAACTTTTCTTCCAAGGAGCAAGCGTCTTTTAATTTCATGGCTGCAATCACCATCTGCAGTGATTTTGGAGCCCCCAAAAATAAAGTCTGACACTGTTTCCACTGTTTCCCCATCTATTTCCCATGAAGTGATGGGGCCAGATGCCAGGATCTTCGTTTTCTGAATGTTGAGCTTTAAACCAACTTTTTCAATCTCCTCTTTCACTTTCATCAAGAGGCTCTTTAGTTCTTCTTCACTTTCTGCCATAAGGGTGGTGTCATCTGCATATATGAGGTTATTGATATTTCTCCCAGCAATCTTGGAGAAGGCAGTGGCACTCCACTCCAGTACTCTTGCCTGGAAAATCCCATGGATGGAGGAGTCTGGTAGGCTGCAGTCCATGGGGTCACGAAGAGTCAGATATGACTGAGCGACTTCACTTTCACTTTTCGCTTTCATGCACTGGAGAAGGAAATGACAACCCACTCCAGTGTTCTTGCCTGGAGAATCCCAGGGATGAGGAGTCTGGTGGGCTACCGTCTATGGGGTTGCACAGAGTCGGACACGACTGAAGCGACTTAGCAGTAGCAGTAGCAGCCCGGCAATCTTGATTCCAGCTTGTGCTTCTTCCAGCCCAGCATTTCTCATGATGCACTCTACATATAACTTAAATAAGCAGGGTGACAATATACAGCCTTGATGTACTCCTTTTCCTATTTGAAACCAGTCTGTTGTTCCACGTCCAGTTCTAACTGTCGCTTTCTGACCTGCATACAGATTTCTCAGGATGTAGGTCAGGTGGTCTGGTATTCCCATCTCTTTCAGAATTTTCCACAGTTTATTGTGATCCACACAGTCAAAGGCTTTGGCATAGTCAATAGAGCAGAAATTGATGTTTTTCTGGAACTCCCTTGCTTTTTTGATGATCCAATGGATGTTAGCAATTTGATCTCTGGTTCCTCTGCCTTTTCTAAAACCAGCTTGAACATCTGGGAGTTCACAGTTCACATATTATCGAAGCCTGACTTAGAGAATTTTGAGAATTACTTTGCTAACATGTGAGATGAGTGCAATTGTGCAGTAGTTTGAGCATTCTTTGGCATTGCCTTTCTTTGTGAAAGAAGAAAAAGAATAAGTTGGGGTTGGAGGTGAGATAAATTAGGAGTTTGGGATTAACATATACACACTAAAACATGTAAAATAGACAGCAAGGACCTATTATATAGCAAATGGAACTACATTCAAAAATATCTTGTAATAATCTATATTGGAGAAGAATATGAAAAAGAATATATATATATACACATGATACACACACACATACACACACATATAAAACTGAATCACTTTGCTAACACATGAAACTAACACATTACAAATTAACTATACTTGAATTTAAAAATTGTTAAAAAACAAACAAAAAACCTTCTTAGATCTGTCATATTAGGGTTAGTAGATGTCCTTGTGCTGGAATGCATCTTTATAATGGTTAATTATAGAGATAGTGGTGGTAGTTAACATTTATTTATCTTCCACATACTTTGGTTAGCTAGATATGGTAAGAGAATGGGAAACTAAGCCAGAATTTTTATGGATTCTCTCTTTCTTCTGGGTCTCATTAAGTACAAAGCTATCTCTTCATTTGAGAATTACTATCCAAAATGAATATTAAAAAATAAGAATAAAATTTTAAAAATAAAGCCTCAGGTACCTTCAATTCTCCTTCTTATTCTCATATCAGTTTCTAACAATGAAATGTCCCCTCCCATTTTATGCTGCAAATAGCATCCAGAGTCAAAGAATAATCTGAATGCATCTAATACAGTTTCCAGTACTTTCCCCAATATATTTTCTTAGGCTGAACTCAGGGTAGGAAGGTTAATTAGGGAGCCCCAGTACATGGCCATTAACGTCCCCATTACTCAGTATCTGCAGAGCTAGGATTAACCCAGAAGGTGAGAACAAAATAATTTGTTTGGATTCAATATTACTGGAGTCTTTAGAATGTTAGATCTTCTCTAGAAACATTTGGGAAATACAGTGGTTAAGAACAAGGACTTTAGAATCAGTTTAGAATTAGCTGAGTGACTATAGGAGAAGGCAATGGCACCCCACTCCAGTACTCTCGCCTGGAAAATCTCATGGATGGAGGAGCCTGGTAGGCTACAGTCCATGGGGTCACTAAGAGTCCAACACTATTGAGCGACTTCGCTTTCACTTTTCACTTTCATACACTGGAGAAGGAAATGGCAACCCACTCCAGTGGTCTTGCCTGGAGAATCCCAGGGACAAAGGAGCCTGGTGGGCTGCCGTCTATGGGGTCGCTCTGAGTCGGACACAACTGAAATGACTTAGCAGCAGCATAGGACAATGAACCTGAGTTTCCTTCTCCTTAAAATAGAGAAGATAACAACAAATGTTCGATAGAGTCTTTACAAATTATAAGTCGCTCAGTCGTGTCTGACTCTTTGTGACCCCATGGACTATAGTCCATGGAATTCTCCAGGCCAGAATACTGGAGTGGGTAGCCTTTCCCTTCTCCAGGGGATCTTCCCTACCCCAGGGTCAAACCCAGGTCTCCCGCATTGCAGGCAGATTCTTTACCACCTGAGCCACAAGGAAAGCCCATAATGTAATTTAGATTATTTTAATATGAAAAGTAAGTGGTGGACAACCCTTATCAACGTATTTAGTTGCAATGAGGGGAGACAGTGACACCTCCATGAGTTTCATGCAAGTGTTCTCTCTTACTTTTATTAATAGGATTAGGTGTCTTAGACCAAAGGTGTCAACAAAGCAGTGATGTCACCTTTATCCTAATCTGAGCATTTCTTTTCTTTGGTATGGGGAGGGAGGTGGGAGGGGGGTTCAGGAGTGGGAACTTATGTACACCCGTGGCGGATTCATGTTGATGTATGGCAAAACCAATATAGTATTGTAAAGTTAAAAAATATAAATAAATAAATATGTACCCAATAAAGTATAATCAGTGATATGACAAGTTCCCTTAATGTGACTGGGAACTAAGTGCATGACCCAAAGTTTATGTACACAGAGCATGAAATTTACATCAACCCCTGTATTAAGGCAAACTAATCCAAGACAAAAGAAGATACTTCCTTGACATTAACTAATCTATATCAATGACCTCTATTAGGCAGACATCATTATCCATTTTTATAGGTGAGAAAATGAGGTTTAGGTAGATAAATTCTCCAGGCATTTAGTAGGTATCAAATTGAAATTTGAAAATAGTTATTTAACTATCATGCGATACTTAATAAACATTATCACACATTTGTACCTCCAATATGAGCCAGTTGAAAGAAAGAGAAAGCAAATACCCATCAAGAGCAGTCTATAAAAGACTGATTACGGAGGTGACTTTTGACTCTTTGGCAGTGCTAAATGATGATGTCTTTCTCTTCTCAGTGGTTCCACTAGAACACAAAGAACAGGAAGTTCTTTGATGAGAAATGAGAGAGCCTGCTGAGCTCTGGGCACTGTCTGACATAGGACTGTCTGCTCCCTTGATCTAGGAGGGCTGGGCATGATCATGACATGACATCTTGGTCAAGTAAGCACATCCCATTTCATCACTGCCAAATACTCACTGGAGGCATGAGTTCACCTGGGGGAAAACAGTTGGCTTCCCTTGATAGTGAGGAGCAGAAATCAGACAGATTATCATGAAGGGATCAACTGGAAGGCACCAGAAAGTTACTCTGTACCCACACCCATTTTAACCATCTGTGTTGTTGTGCTAAGTCGCTTCAGTCGCATCAGACTCTTTGAGACTGTAGCCTGCCAGGCTCTTCTGTCCATGGGATTCTCCAGGCAAGAATATTTTTCAGTCATGTGTGCTGTGCTGTGCTTAGTTGCTCAGTCATGTCCAGCTGTTTATAACCCCATGGACTGTAGCCTGCCAGGCTCCTCTGTCCATGGGGATTTTCCAGGTAAGAATACTGGAGTGGGTTGCCATGCCCTCCCTGCCAGGGGATCTTCCCAATCCAGGGATGGAACCCAGGTCTCCTGCATTGCCAGTGGATTCTTTACTGTCCGAGCTACCAGGGAAGCCCAAGAATACTGTAGTGGGCAGCCTATCCTTTCTCCAGGGGAGCTTCTCAACCCAGGAATTGAACTGGGGTCTCCTCCATTACAGGCAGACTCTTAATAATACCTCATGTCAAATAAGAAATAATGACGATAAAGGCAGTGTGAAAATTTATTTAAACTATGCTTAAAAAAAAATTGCCTTTCTTTCATCCCTTCAAAGATACTTTAATTATGCTAGAAGAGCCAGTAAAAAGCTGTTGAGAAAGTTTTTTTTTTAATTGTGGTATAATTGTTCTATAATGTTGTATTGGTTTCTGCTATAAAAACAAAGTGAATCAGCTATGCATGTGTGTTCAGTCTTGTCCAACTCTTTGCGACCCTATGGACTGTAGCCCTACAGGCTCCTCTGTTCATGGGATCTTCCAGGCGAAAATACTAGAGTGGGTTTCATCTCCTTTTCCAGGGGATCTTACCACCCCAGGAATTGAAACTGCATCTCCTGCTTTGGCAGGTAGATCAGCTATATCTATACATATATCCCTCTTGAGCCTCCCTCCCACGCCCCTGCCACCCAACTCCTCTAGATCATTACAGAGGACAAAACTGAGCCCCCTGTGCAATACAGCAGCTTCCCACAAGCTACCTGTTTTATGCATGGTTCACTGATAGATTTTTTAAGATACTTTTCCTTTAACTAATGCCTTAATCTTTGTCAACTCAAAGGAACAGAAATGAAGTTTCATGAATATTTTTAAAAATTAAAAGTGAAAATAAATGGCATTCTGTCAGATCTAAAAAAGAAACAAATAATACACTTATTTGTCTGTCTTATTTGTGTCAGAAAATTGACATAATTCAGATTTCAGAAGACTTAAAGGGTGCTCTCCTAATTTCACTTCTGCCGAGAGATTTTCTTAAACTCTTTCATTTCCATTTCTCATAAAATAATTGATTTCTCACATGTATTGAAGTTTTAAATGTTATAAAGGACTCTATCAAGATTAAGTTAATTATTTCAATGATGAAGAACTTAGTTGCAAATTTATTCTACTTTAGCTACTCCCGACTTGGATCAAAGCCAGAGAGTCATTTGAAAGGAATAATTTTATCTTCATCTAAACATTCTTAAAGGAAAGCGTGATGTTTTTACTTTATCTCATACAAAATTGCAATTGCCTCATTATAAATATGTGTCTGAGCTTAAGTACTTGCCTTGCCTCACAAAATCCCAATTATTAGGGAGAGGAAAAAGTGAGTGGCTTGAATGTTCAAAGCAAGAAACAGAACATTACTTTTAGAAGAAAAATAAGTAAAATGGTTGAGAAGTCACTATAAACTGAGCTTTGGGTTTCACACAGATATTTTTATGAAATACTCCATGTATGAAACATTATTTTATGCCTAGGAAAAGCTTCATTTTTACAGCCTGAACACTCTGAAAATCCTTGGCCTCTTTAAACTGTCTTCCATTTACATACTAAAAATATATATATATATATCCTTTAGTGGCCAGATCTCAGTTAATTTCTAGCAATGTCAAACACCCTTCATTCCCTCACTAGCATAGAAAAGGCAAAAATCATCACTATACCCTTTCTAGGATCCAGTCTCTAAGTGCCTGCCTGCCCTCTAGGAGAGTCTACACTTCAAACCAGCATAGAAAGCATATCTGATGAAAGTAACTGATACAGCAGCTGGGAGAAGAAAGGTGATACAACAGAATTTTTCTCCCAAGCTCTCAGAGTAACAAGCAGATCTCAGTAGCTATTGACTGGTTTCATCCTAAAAACAGCTGGGCAAACCATTCCAGTGAGATATTATACTGACCCCTAAAAGTCATATGCAGCTAACCAAATCTACTTCTAGGAAGTGACCTCATGTTGAGTACCAATTGCACCTGCTGCCCCTGCTGTTGTTTCCCAAGTTTTCTTTTAAAAATTTTGCACGTCCAGAGGTCAACCCATTGGTTTGATGGTCTTACTGAGATTCGTTATCTTTGCTTCTTTCATTGCCCTTAGATGGGATCATAGACTTCCAAATGATAGACTCCCTCCCCTTGAATGAGTCATGAAATCAGTGAGTAAAAGAGATTGAATCAAGGTGAGAAGCTAAATCTAAACCTGAGAGTCTCATTCATCTCTCCAAAATTTACATGATATTTCAGAAAAAAAAAAAATACTAAAAATGCTGAAAAATAACTTTCACTTCTAGACCAGAAAATAAGAATTGTGAAAGACACATAATAACAAAAGAAATACGAAAAGCAACTGAGGAAATCATGCAAAAGAAGATTTCCCTGAAAGTGATCAAAAGAACCAAGAATTAGCAACCACTGAGGACAGTGAATACCAGTAAAGAGGAAAAATTAATAGAAAGCAGAATGATTTGGTCCAAAAAAGAGTACAGAGAACAAATTGTCAACAGAATAAAATCAATAGCATAAAAATGGCATATTGATTGCATCTAATTAAGTAAGATTAGAACATATCTTTATGATGATCATAAGTAAGAAATTGGGAGATCAATAAAAGACATAAACATTTAAAACAATAATAAGCCAAAGTTCAAGATATGATTGGTTGGTATTCAAAATCTGTGTATGTTTTATAGGTCTTAGAGTTGCTAAAAAGACAAAATGGAGAGTAAAATATGATTGATTACAAAAGTTATAGAGTTTACAACATAATAAAACAACAATTGATAAGGAGAAATAGTAGTTCTCAGAAGCTGAGAGAAAACTCTTCAATGGCTTTCATAAATATAATATGTTCATCAACATCCTGTAACGAATAAAATAAATGTATTCATAGAAACGTTTGTTAATACATTCTTCAGGTCAAACACTATTATTACTTTTGAAAGCATCTTCCTTGTCCTTTAATTTTCAGGTGGTTTGTTATTCTTGATTTTACGATAGTTGCTTAGAGGGAGATTCCACTGACTTCCCTGGGAAGGTAGAGGGTAACTCTACTTAAAAGCCTCATTGACTCTGAGGTCAGCACATCAGATCCTGTTTTGCTCCAGGCTTCCTACAGAAAACATGAGAACCCTTTAACTGTCACCATGGATTCCTGATCTGAGATGATGTCCCCAAAAAACTAACCAGAAGAGATGACGCCTGCAGTCTATAATAGAAACAAGGAGTATTGATGCAGACAAGAGAGAGAGAAATAGTAACACAGCAAGTGAATCCCATGGCCTCTTCCCTGGGATTATTTAGACAATAGATGGGTTGTTTTTAACATTGTGGTAATATAATAAAATGTAACTAATCTTGTATGATAAAAAATTTGCTATCAAATTATACACAATTTACTTACAAATAAGAGGAAAATCAGGTAAAGAAACACAATACAAACCTGCTACATTTTCCTTTGAATGTTGAAAGCTTTTATTAAAAATAAAATTAGCACAGACATAGAGAACAGACTTTTGGACACAGAGGGGAGGAGGGGGGAACAAATTGAGAGACTAGCATTGATGTATGTACACTACTATGTGTAAAATAATAGCTAGCAGGAAGCTGTTGTACAGCACAGGGAGCTCAGCTCAGTGATTTGCGATGACCTAGAAGTGTGGAATTGGGGGCTGGGGAGAGAGCAGTGAGGCTCAAGAGGGACGGGAATACATGCATATATGTGGCTGATTGACAGTATTGCAGAGCAGAAACTAACACATTATAAAGCAAATATATTCCAATAAAAAAATCAAAATTAAACAATGATAACATTTTAGCTCATTGCTAGGGAGAGTCTCAATTGAGTTCAGTTCAGTTGCTCAGTCGGGTCCTACTCTTTGCAGCCCCATGGACTGCTGTATCGGAGAAGGCAATGGCACCCCACTCCAGTACTCTTGCCTGGAAAATCCCATGGACAGAGGAGCCTGGTGGGCTGCAGTCCATGGGGTCGCTGAGGGTCGGACACGACTGAGCAACTTCACTTTCACTTTTCACTTTCATGCATTGGAGAAGGAAATGGCAACCCACTCCAGTGTTCCTGCCTGGAGAATCCCAGGGGCAGCGGAGCCTGGTGGGCTGCCGTCTATGGGGTCGCACAGAGTCGGACACGACTGAAGCGACTTAGCAGCAGCAGGACTGCTGCATGCCAGGCTTCCCTGTCCATCACCTGCTTCCAGAGTTTACTCAAACTCACCTCCATTGAGTTGGTGATGCCATCCAACCATCTCACCCTCTGTCGTCCGCTTCTCCTCCTGCCTTCAATCTTTCCCAGCATCAGGGTCTTTTCCAATGAGTCAGTTCATTGAATCATGGGGTGAAAATATTGGAGTTTCAGCTTCAGCATCAGTCCTTTCAGTGAATATTTAGGACTGATTTCCTTTAGGATGGACTGGTTGGATCTCCTTGCAACCAAGGGACTCTCAAGAATCTTCTCCAACACCATGGTTCAAAAGCATCAGTTTTTTGGCAGTCAGCTTTCTTTATAGTCCAACTCTCACATCCATACATGACTACTGGAAAAACAATAGCTTTGACTGGATAGACCTTTGTTGGCAAAGTAATGTCTCTGCTTTTTAACAGGCTGTCTAGGTTGGTCATAGCTTTTCTTCTATGGAGCAAGTGTCTTCTAATTCCACGGCTGCAGTCACAATCTGCCGTGATTTTGAAGGCCCCCAAAGTAAAGTCTCTCACTGTTTCCATTGTTTCCCCATCTATTTGCCAAGAAGTGATGGGACCAGATGCCATGATCTTAGTTTTCTGAATGTTGACTTTTAAGCCAACTTTTTCAACCTTCCTCTTTTCATCAAGAGGCTCTTTAGTTCCTCTTCATTTTCTGCTATAAGGGTGGTGTCATCTGCATATCTGAGGTTATTGATATTTCTCCTGGCAATCTTGATTCCAGCTTGTGCTTCATCCAGTCCAGTGTTTCTCATGAAGTACTTTGCATATAAGTTAAATAAGCAGGGTGACAATATACAGCCTTGACGTACTCCTTTCCCGATTTGGAACCAGTCTGTTTTTCCATGTCCAGTTCTAACTGTTGCTTCTTGACCTGTGTACGGATTTCTCAGGAGGCAAGTCAGGTGATCTGATATTTCTTATCTTTAAGAACTTTCCCCAGTTTGTTATGATTGAGACCAGATATAAAAAGAGAAAAAGGAAAAGATATAGGTATATTGATATTGTTGGTTTTAATCTCAATAGCCGTTTTATAGATGCCAACTTCCTGTTTCTCCCTCTGATTCTATCTGAAAAGTCTTATTGATAACAAGAAGATATTTCAAAATTCTGTGTTGTCTTAATTACTTTGTCCTTTTGTTTAATCTCTAAATCATGTCCAAGTCTTTTACAAAGCCATGGTCTTTAGCCCACCAGTCTCCTGTGTCCGTGGGTTTTCCCAGGCAAGAATAATGGAGTGAGTTGTACTTCATTCTCCAGGGTATCTTCCCAACCCAGGGGTTGAACCCACATCTCCTGCATTGACAGGTAGATTCTTTATCATTGAGCCATCAGGGAAGCCACTTTCTAATCACTACATGTGGACTTAGCTCTAATGCATGCCTCTACCACACAACAAACAAGACTAATATCAAATTTATGGCACCAAGATTCATTCCAGGGCCCATGGTTTTGTGTGCTTGGAAAATGCTGGAAAATATTCTTCTCTGGGGAGGAAAGTAGGCAGGGCATCACCTGAAGGTGTGAAGTCCAACAATTCCCTCACCAAGAGAATAGAAAGTATGGCCTGCTTGTTACTCTGCCATATGGTAAACTCTAAGACCACAATAGGCATGCTGCTGCTGCTGCTGCTGCTAAGTCGCTTCAGTCGTGTCCGACTCTGTGCGACCCCATAGACAGGAGCCCAACAGGCTCCCCTGTCCCTGGGATTCTCCAGGCAAGAACACTGGAGTGGGTTGCCATTTCCTTCTCCATTGTGTGAAAGCGAAAAGTGAAAGTGAAGTCGCTCAGTCGCATCCGACTTCTAGCGACCCCATGGACTGCAGCCTACCAGGCTCCTCCATCCATGGGATTTTCTAGGCAAGAGTACTGGAGTGGCTTGCTATTGCCTTCTCCGACAATAGGCATAACAGGATTTTAAAGGGGAAAAATATGGGAAATGTGGAGGAAACCAGGTAAGCCTGGAGTTGTAACTCTATCCCTGAATGAAGGCAAGAGAAGTTTGTGTGGAAGTGTTCTGGAGAGTCCTAGGAATGCCCAAGGCGATCTGTGACTTTTTGAGCCAACTGTTAGCAGTCAGAGGGTCCTGTGTCTCACAGGACTGAATCTGCTAAGTGTATCTAGTGAGTTCTGTCAATGTAGCCTCAGCACAGAGGGATGGATTTCAGGGGCAGCAGCCAAGGTCCTTGTCTAATTATGTTGCCAGTACTAGGAAATCTTCAGGGATCATTATTATGGCTGATTTAGGCTGAAACAACATTTGTTTTCATTATATGTTTTAAGCTAATGCAACAATATCAGCCAGTCTTACCTAATACCTATCTAACAAGTTAGAGTCATTCAGTTCAGTTCAGTCACTCAGTTGTGTCCAACTCTTTGCGACCTCATGGACTGCAGCACGCGAGGCTTCCCTGTCCATCACCTACTCCCAGAGTTTACTCAAACTCATGTCCATTGAGTCGTTGATGCCATCCAACCATCTCATCCTCTGTCATCCCCTTCTCCTACCTTCAATCTTTCCCAGCATCAGGGTCTTTTCAAATGAGTCAGTTCTTTGCATCAGGAATCAGTTTGATTCATTATTGGGCTGTATATACAGGAATACATTGTGCTCAGTTGTGTCTGACTCTTTGCAGCCCCATGGACAGAAACCTGCCAGGTTCCTCTTTTCATGGGATTTCCCAGGCAAGAAGACTGGAGGGGGTTGCCATTTCCTTCTCCAGGGGATCTTCCCAACCCAGGAATAGAATCAGCATCTTTTACATCTCCTGCATTGGCAGGCGGGTTCTTCACCACTAGCGCCACCTGGAAAGCCTCATATTGGGCAGTATAGAGAGATTATATATAATCTCTATTTTAAGATGGTAAAAGATAGGCATAAAATTTCCAAATTCAGCTTTACCCAGCTAGGAATTTAGCACATTGGAGAGAGCAGCTCAGCTCTGGAGCCTATTTTTCTAACCTCTGTTCTGAAAAATGCTCACCTCACTTTTGGGATATCATCTTCAGGGGATAGAAGAAAGAACCAGCCCACAGTTTCAAATTCAGAATTATCCCTATTACTATCCATTACTTCAAGTCAGGACATATTTTATCTCTTAAATACTAATAAAGACTCTGATTCATGAATTACAGAAATTGTTTTTCCTTAGAATATTAGAGCATTTTGAATGAAGAGGAAAAGTAGAGCTGTCTTAGGTACTGGAATTCAGTTAAGAACTCAGCTCAAAAACAAAAGTTCCATTTGCATCATATGGGATTGTTCCTTTCTATTTATCAGTAGATGTAGGACCTAGGAAGGGGGTGTGGACAGTAGTAGATAAAACCAACAACTTTTAAATCAAGAGTTTTAAAAAGATATGTTTTTAAATGTTTATAATATTTATTTTGAAAAATACACAAGGAAATATTTAACTGTTGAGCTAAACATTTATGATATGATAATAAGCTACAATCATGTTTCCTCCAATGTGCTGTTCCCAGAAATAGGGACTTTGATTTGACTTTACTATGTGCTGTTTTTTGCTACTTTCAAACAAATCTCAGTTCAATAAATTATTTAGTAAGCCCTGGATAACCAATCTAGTACCTCTGCACACAAAGCATTTGTGATTTAAGTAAATGTATTTTTGATAAATGAGTTCTGCCTGAATGATTTATCAACTTAATGTGGAATTGCCCTACAATTGCATAGTATTAGGCCTGTTTTTCTATCTGAACCTTTTACTGCAAGCTGAGAAAATGAAGGCAAAAGTATAAGCTATTTCCAGTTAGAGGTTAAGAAAGAATTAGCTGGGTACATTGACAGTGTGTGGCTCAAATAACAGAAAATAAAGTAAAAGGAGTAAAGATACAGAAAGTTTACTTAAATCTGTATTTATGGAAGTGATCCATGTGTGCTGAATAAAGGGGAAAAACACCATTAGATTTAACTGAGCTTGCTTAACTAAATATGGCTCTCACATCATAAACTTTTCTCTAAGGGAACACAGTCTGCTTATATTTACTCAGCTTAACATTAAGCAGAGTTGAAAAATAAAAAGACTTTTGGTATAGTTTGAATGGATAGAGAAAGCTATAGCTAAGAAGCACACTCAGTATATCCCCACAATCAGCTTTGAGAAGACCCAAGTGCGGGGGTTTATAACCTTTAAGAAGCCTTATTGACTCACAGGTCTCTGTGACACATGAAGCGGTGGGGTGAATTATAATGACTTATATCAGAAGTTCATCAGCATAGATTGTGACATAATTTTAGCTTATGTCAAAGGTAAACACAGTCAGACATTAGTTAAAGTGGTGAAACAGACTTTATTCAGTAACTGAGAGTAGGGGAAAGAGCCAGGCTCCATTAAATTTGTGCAGGGGTGACTGGGCCTTTTAAACAGAGAGCGAGGGACCTCTGTCATCCCCTTCTCCTACCTTCAATCTTTCCCAGCATCAGGGTCTTTTCAAATGAGTCAGTTCTTTGCATCAGGAATCAGTTTGATTCATTATTGGGCTGTATATACAGGAATACATTGTGCTCAGTTGTGTCTGACTCTTTGCAGCCCCATGGACAGAAACCTGCCAGGTTCCTCTTTTCATGGGATTTCCCAGGCAAGAAGACTGGAGGGGGTTGCCATTTCCTTCTCCAGGGGATCTTCCCAACCCAGGAATAGAATCAGCATCTTTTACATCTCCTGCATTGGCAGGCGGGTTCTTCACCACTAGCGCCACCTGGAAAGCCTCATATTGGGCAGTATAGAGAGATTATATATAATCTCTATTTTAAGATGGTAAAAGATAGGCATAAAATTTCCAAATTCAGCTTTACCCAGCTAGGAATTTAGCACATTGGAGAGAGCAGCTCAGCTCTGGAGCCTATTTTTCTAACCTCTGTTCTGAAAAATGCTCACCTCACTTTTGGGATATCATCTTCAGGGGATAGAAGAAAGAACCAGCCCACAGTTTCAAATTCAGAATTATCCCTATTACTATCCATTACTTCAAGTCAGGACATATTTTATCTCTTAAATACTAATAAAGACTCTGATTCATGAATTACAGAAATTGTTTTTCCTTAGAATATTAGAGCATTTTGAATGAAGAGGAAAAGTAGAGCTGTCTTAGGTACTGGAATTCAGTTAAGAACTCAGCTCAAAAACAAAAGTTCCATTTGCATCATATGGGATTGTTCCTTTCTATTTATCAGTAGATGTAGGACCTAGGAAGGGGGTGTGGACAGTAGTAGATAAAACCAACAACTTTTAAATCAAGAGTTTTAAAAAGATATGTTTTTAAATGTTTATAATATTTATTTTGAAAAATACACAAGGAAATATTTAACTGTTGAGCTAAACATTTATGATATGATAATAAGCTACAATCATGTTTCCTCCAATGTGCTGTTCCCAGAAATAGGGACTTTGATTTGACTTTACTATGTGCTGTTTTTTGCTACTTTCAAACAAATCTCAGTTCAATAAATTATTTAGTAAGCCCTGGATAACCAATCTAGTACCTCTGCACACAAAGCATTTGTGATTTAAGTAAATGTATTTTTGATAAATGAGTTCTGCCTGAATGATTTATCAACTTAATGTGGAATTGCCCTACAATTGCATAGTATTAGGCCTGTTTTTCTATCTGAACCTTTTACTGCAAGCTGAGAAAATGAAGGCAAAAGTATAAGCTATTTCCAGTTAGAGGTTAAGAAAGAATTAGCTGGGTACATTGACAGTGTGTGGCTCAAATAACAGAAAATAAAGTAAAAGGAGTAAAGATACAGAAAGTTTACTTAAATCTGTATTTATGGAAGTGATCCATGTGTGCTGAATAAAGGGGAAAAACACCATTAGATTTAACTGAGCTTGCTTAACTAAATATGGCTCTCACATCATAAACTTTTCTCTAAGGGAACACAGTCTGCTTATATTTACTCAGCTTAACATTAAGCAGAGTTGAAAAATAAAAAGACTTTTGGTATAGTTTGAATGGATAGAGAAAGCTATAGCTAAGAAGCACACTCAGTATATCCCCACAATCAGCTTTGAGAAGACCCAAGTGCGGGGGTTTATAACCTTTAAGAAGCCTTATTGACTCACAGGTCTCTGTGACACATGAAGCGGTGGGGTGAATTATAATGACTTATATCAGAAGTTCATCAGCATAGATTGTGACATAATTTTAGCTTATGTCAAAGGTAAACACAGTCAGACATTAGTTAAAGTGGTGAAACAGACTTTATTCAGTAACTGAGAGTAGGGGAAAGAGCCAGGCTCCATTAAATTTGTGCAGGGGTGACTGGGCCTTTTAAACAGAGAGCGAGGGATGGGGTGGCAGTGACCAGGGACTCAAGTCAGTGAAGTGAGGAATGACAAAGAGTTGCTCAGTGTAAATGCGATTCTGCTAGCTGGCAATTATCGAAGCTAGGATCCTGTCCTCCTATAGCGGCTGGAAACAGAGATGCTATCCTTCCTGATGATTATATTTCAAAGGAATGACTTTCAGGTCCTTGAGAAAGATATTCCAGAGATGCAGGAGATACATGTACATCTCCGAGAAGCGAAAGTAGTATTTGTAATTTTAAGTTGCTTTTAGTAAATGTTCTAAGAAAAGGGAATCAAGGGCCTACTTTCAGGTGTTGGCTAGAAAGAATAGTAAATTCCACTGGCTTCCTTGAGCTTTCTCAGGCAGGTGTTTTAATGGGGGGACTAGGGTCACCCTAGGGACATAGCTTTATGCTGCCAGAAGCCATGCTAGAGTTTGGCCTCTCCTCATGCAGAGGTTTGGAAGGAGATATACACCAAGGATTCTGCAACTTACACCTAGCTAAGGAAGGGATGAGCACAGGCCTTTTAAGGCAGCACACCAAGAGTAATTTGGAATCCTAAATATATAACAATGCAAGCTATAAGATACATAATTATCAATTTAATTAAATATATACTGAAAATATTATTTTTGTCTGACACTATGATAGTCATAAGGGTTACAATGGCAAACAATACAGAACTATTTCATGCACATGTTGAATTTTAATCTAATGAGTGAAACTAGCACTAAAGCAATAGTGGTATATATAATTAACAAATATTGCACTTCCAAAAATAGAGGGCCTAGAAATACTTTAGACCATCTATATTTTTTGCAAAAAAAAAATTGAATGTGAATCTGAAAAAAACCTCTAAAACTAAATATAATACAGATGAAGAATATGTTAAACAACACTAAGGGTATGCATTCAGAAATGTTCAGACTGCCAGAGATTGTATAGAACAAAAAAGCTAGATCTTTTTAAATTTAATAAATATATTATAGAGAATAAATATATTAAAAGATAGTATGCATGAACCATATCTTGATCCTGATTAAATTTAGATTTAAAGATGATTTTGTACTTTTTAAAAAAAGATGTAAATTAGAGATACATACTAAAATGTAGATAAGTGAAATAATATGATGTCTTGAATTTGTTTCAGAATAGTCTGGGGCTCAGGGTTAAAGGTGAGTGTTAGTGAATTAAGATTGACAAGCTGACAATTGTTGATGCTGAGTGACGGGTATATTGCGGATAATTATGCAGGTCTCTTGAAATTAAAAGGTGAGTTTTACTCTAGATGGCAAATAGGGTGTAAAAGAAAGGGACTTGTAAGAAGAAGCTGGAACCCAGATTATATTTGCTGGGTTCAAATTCAAATTCAAATTTGCTTCCAGGCAACTGAAGTCATTCATTATTCATTGTGCAACAAATATAATCTGGGTAACATAAAAATCATAATTTGAAGCACAAAAAAAACAATGACAAAGTGTAAGAGGAATGAAAAGGTACATCAATGTAGATTCTACTGACATTAAAAAGATAGTAAAAGGAGCTTGGAGCTAATAAAGCTGACATTCTATACAAAGTCAAATTTCTTAACAAAATTTGTGAAAATTTACAAATAAATATTTTTAATGGAATAACTCTATGCCTGATAAAGAAATTAAATTCATAATTGAAAAACTTAAAAGTAAAACACCAACACCAACAGTAAAAACAATAAAAAAATAAATTCCTAGGCAAGATGGATTTACAAAGAAATGTTAATGAATATTTTTAAAAGAAGAAAAAACACCTATGTTACACTTACTCTTTCTAGAATAGAGAGAACATTTTTCAACTTATCTTATAAGGTGAAATGCCACTGAATTCAAAAATCTGGCAATGTTATGAGAACAGACATTTAAAGCCAGTATCTCCAATAAACATACATGCAAAAATGCTAAAATAAATAATACCAATTAAAAACAGTCATTCTGCATTATGATCATTTTTATTCTAAATATTTAGGGTTATTTTCCACCCACTCCAGTGTTCTTGCCTGGAGAATCCCAGGGACAGGGGAGCCTGGTGGGCTGCCGTCTATGGGGTTGCACAGAGTCGGACACGACTGAAGCGACTTAGCAGCAGCAGCAGTAGGGTCAGCAGGATTATTTTCCAATTTGAAAAATCATTCCATTTAATTAACTACATTCCTAAAATCAAGGCTAAAGAGTATGATACTGACAAAAAAAAAAATACCAGGAGTTACTTAGTGAAATTCAACGCTCACTTATATGAAAATATTTGATGTACTAAGAGTAGAGGAAATTTCCTTCATATTGTAAAGGAAACTACAAAGGTTCTACGCAAAGCTTTATATCCAATGGTAAAGTATTGAGCACTTCTTCTGAGATTGAAAGCAGTATGAGGAAATAAAAGACACAGACTTTTTTTTTTTTTTTTAAGTCAGTTTTGTTCCCCACTGACATGTCTGGAACATGGAACTGTGCCTGGCATATAGCAGATTTTCAATATTTAATCAATTAATGTTCACGCTTCATTTATCTTTGCCTTGAGGATATATAAGGAGAAAATACGGGAAAGATTTCTTTTTTCCAACAAAATACCAGATGGAATCTTAGAAGCTATTTAAGTTGCTCCAAAGTTTACTTCACACATAAGATTAAACCCAAAGGATTACAATTAATAACCATGAGAAATTCTACAGGGGGTGGAGGAGGTAAAAGTAAGTCTAAAATATAGACTTTTCATATTCTGTGATGATTGTAACTGCATATATACATTTTTATTATTTTTTTTATTTTTTTTTTTACTTTATTTTACTTTACAATACCATATTGGTTTTGCCATACATTGACATGAATCCGCCACAGGTGTATACGAGCTCCCATGTAACTGCATATATACATTTTAAAATAGTTTTAAAACTCCATAGCTGAGGCAGAGAACAAAATTATATCAGAAAATAGTTTTCTAAAGATGGTAGACACCAATTTTCTAGAAACCAGAAAAGAGATATGGAATCATTTCCATAATAACTGCTATTAAACTACTTCAGCATTAATATTGCTAACAAAAGGCATGTACTATGTAGGAGAGACGGCCCCTGCTAAAATTTATTTCACTAAGACATTGACTTAACACTCTTCCCAAGTAATATAACAGAGACCAGAGTACAATTTGCAGTGATGGTTGCCTGGAGCTTCAGACAAAAAATAAACTTCTGTGACTAGTAATTACTCCAGCTTTCCTTGGGAAAAATCCCAAGTATAATTTCATCTTTTAGCATGATATATATGATCCAAAACATATTTATGAAAGGCAGTTGGCATTTCCATGTCTTTGACTTGGGGAATTATTTTTATTGCTAAACATTTTGTTGCTGTTGCCTTTCACATTAATTTCGGCCATTACTCATAAGACATTTTGATTTTCACTTCTCTGTCTGCCTTGAAACAGGACATTTAGGGGCTGTTCTGCCCATGTTTTTTTCCTCAAGAGAAATAACTGCACAAAGAAAAGTATGAAAATGAATGGCTAATTACTGTACAGGCTAGACACTCCACAAAGGCTGACTGGCACTGGTGTCCTCTAAGTCCAGACTAAAGTGAAAGCCACTCAGTCATGTCTGACTCTTTGTGATCCCATGGACTATGTAGCCCATGGAATTTTCCAGGCCAGAATACTGGAGTAGGTAGCCTTTCCCATCTCCAGGGGATCTTCCCAACTCAGGGATGGAACCCAGGTCTCCTGCATTGCAGGCAGAATCTGTACCAGCTGAGCCACAGGGGAAGCCCAGGTCCAGACTAAAGAATCTCCCTAAGCATGGGGGCTTGGAGTTATCATAGAACTAACTGCTATGACCTCCCTCTTGCTCACTGTAATTAGTTCTCCATTCAACAGCCAGAGTGAGTTTTAAAAAACAAATTGGTTTTATTTGTATTAGCCAAAATCTGGAAAAAGCCCAAAGGTCCCTCAATGGGTGAATGGTTAAACAAATGTACATCTACACTATGGAATATTACTCAGAAACAAAGGGGAATATGTTGTTGATAAATACAACAAGGCAGATGAATCTCCAGATAACAAAGCTGAGTGAAAAACACCAGTGTAATCAAAATATCCTTAACTGTAGGGTTCCACTTGTATAGCATTCTTCAGATGACCAAATTATAGAAGTGGAAAACAGATTACTAGTTACTAGATTTTAAGGAGAGGGTGATGTCCTGTACTTTATTGTACTATGATTTTGCAGGCTATTACCACTGGAAAAATTGAATAAAGTATTGCTTGGAATTTCTCTGTATTATTTCTTACAAATATATGTGAATCTTTACCTCAAAATTTAATTGACAAAAAAATAGTACATTGAAACTAAAATTAAAAGAAAAGCATGGGATAAGATAGAGAAAATTCAAAACTACAGAAATATCAATGAACTGTGTCTCTGGAGAGGTCAAAACTCTGAGTTCATTTAAGTACTCAGGAGGCTATCTGTATATTTGATTAAAAGTCTTTCCTACAGAAATAGAAATATTTGGGAGTATAATTTTTAGCTACATGTCACCTAAAAGATGCTGCTTTTCAGAAACTTGTATCCTGTGGTTTCAGAGAGTGGAAGCTCACATAGAACTTAGAAAACTTAAATTTCCTTGCATGACTTTATGAGTACCTTAATTAGTGTTATCAAACGTGTGATTAAAAGATACAGAATAGAAGGTGGGGAGATTTTCGTAACAAAATTGGAAAACAGGTAGCACTATAATCAATGAAAATGAATTCCAATTAGCATACTATTTAAATGAATTTAATAAAAATCCTATTCCAAGCTGGAAATGTTTCATCTTTCAGTTACTCATGAATGTCACCAAACTACATGAAAAGAGTGCTGGAATCACACGTAGCTGGAGGCACTGGGATTCCTTGGGTTCCATTTTCATACAAGATGTGATTCCTTTTGAATTTGTGACAGTCAGAAATCTTAAAATTCTCACCTGGGAAGATATAAGCTACTTTGGGCGAAAACTACCTTGTGATTTGCAAGTCATGTGGCTGCTCTTCAAGTCTCAGAATCTTCAGTTGCTGAAACGTTTGCTTGAGATTTGGTTCAGTCCATGGGGTCGAAAAAGACCAGACACGACTGAATGACTAAACAGGACATTTTACCTCAGCATAGGGCTTCCCTGGTGGCTCAGAGGTTAAAGCATCTGCCTCTGATGCGGGAGACCTGGGTTCGATCCCTGGGTCAGGAAGATCCCCTGGAGAAGGAAATGGCAATCCACTCCAGTATTCTTGCCTGGAGAATCCCATGGGCGGAGAAACCTAGGAGGTTACAGTCCACGGGGTCGCAAAGAGTCGGACACGACTGAGCGACTTCACCTCACCTCATAACTTTGTTATCTTTAATACTGTCTTAGTTGTGTCTACTTGGGTTCTTTTTTTAATTCTCTCAGAGTCTCAAGAACATCATCTCTAAATTGGAGCTGATAGTAGCACTTCGTGGGTCTGTTGTGAATAAGAAATGAGGTAAAACATGTAAAGCAAGTAACACAAGCTCATAACTTGAGGGATAGGAAGTGAACTGTAAACGTTAATGTTCTCTGTCATGATCATCACTGATTATCTACTGTGGTTTCTAATCTACACAGGATTGATTTTTCTGTAGGAGGAAACCTTGACACCTCAGAACATTAGACTTAATTTGGCCTTTCCTACAGCACATGCTTCATATTTCCAAAGAATGAAGTCACTCCTTCCATTTTTTTAAAAATAGTTGAGCCAGAAACTGAAGCATGAACTGAAGGACATCACACGTGGATTGCATATGAAGGTATCCAGCTGCACTCAGAGTGGCGTGGCATGAAAAACTGACCGATGAGTCCATACTTAATTTTATGCTGTGTATGATTAGCTGCTCAGTCATGTCCAACTCTTTGCAACCCCATGGACTGTAGTCTGCCAGGCTTCTCTGTCCATGGGGATTCTCCAGGCAAGAATACTGGAGTGGGCTGCCATGCCTTCCCCTCCAGGGGATCTTTCCAACTCAGGAATCGAACTCAGGTCTCTTGCATTACAGGTGGATTTTTTACCATCTGAGCTACCAGGGAACCCCAAGAATACTGGAATGGTTAGCCGATCCTTTCTCCAAGGGATCTTCCCAACCCAGGGATTGAATCGAGACCTCCCACAAAGCAGGCAGATTCTTTACTGTCTGAGCCACCAAGGAAACCCTACTCAATTTTAAGAGGTATCAAAGCTATCAAAAAATAATCTCACTAAAGAAACCAATGTGAAGAATTTTACCTGGTATAAGTTATCATATTATAAATGATACTGCTATCTCTGCTAGTTCTATTTGAGGTCTTGAAGCCACTAGAAGGCAAATTTTCTGTTAAAATAACTTTCTTTTATATTCTTTATTTCTGCATGCTTTAAGTAGCTCCTCCTTCATTATTAAAGATCAGTTATTCCTTGAAAAACCTTAGTGCTATTCTACACAAATATTTCTAGGATCATTATGACATCTAATTTCAGTATTCCATTTTGGCTTCCGTATTTCATAGAGAAGTCTTCATTACATCCTTATCCTATCCATGCTATTTTTCTAGTTCATTGACCCACTCTGCATAATCCCCAGTTCTCCTACTCCAGCACATAGATAAAGACAATTATTAGAATGAAAGCCTGAAATAGATTAGGATGGGTTTGTGCTGGAATTTACAATCTATTTAGTGAAGTTACCTACCTCTATTCTTTGTGACTTGGATGGATGTATCAATTACATGGCAGTTATCTTACAATCGGTAACCACCCCCTCCCTCAACAGTGTTTTGTTTAAAGATGGCTTTTAGAGCCATTTTAAGGAATTGTAATCATAGAAATAAATATTTTCACTGAATAATTTAGGACATAACACCTATATCAGAATATTAGTTTAAGGAATCTGATCTCCAGGTTTCTGTTAGATAAGGAACCTTCCCTAGGCAGAAAATGATTGGAAAGCATGGCTAAGAGATGCAAGAAACAAAGTCTGATGACATAATCTGAATTACTGGACCTATGTCTGTCTGACATGAAATCCACCACCTCTTGCCAAATCTAGAGATGTGCCTTCTATTTGTGTGAGTGCGTATGTGTTCAGTCATGTCCGACTCTTTGCAACCCCACAGACTGTAGCCTGCCAGGCTTTGCTGTCCATGGGATTTTCCAGGCAAGAATACTGGAGTGGGTGGCCAGTTCCTACTCCAGGGGTTCTTCCCAACCCAGAGATCAAGCCTGGGTCTCTTGAATCTCCTACATTGGCAGGTGAATTCTTTATCAGACTTTATCTTTGGGGGTTCCAAAATCACTGCAGATGGTGATTGCAGCCATGAAATTAAAAGACACTTACTCCTTGGAAGAAAAGTTATGACCAACCTAGATAGCATATTCAAAAGTAGAGATGTTACTTTGCCAACAAAGGTCCTTCTAGTCAAGCCTATGGTTTTTCCAGTAGTCATGTATGGATGTGAGAGTTGGACTGTGAAGAAAGCTGAGCACTGAAGCATTGACGCTTTGAACTGTGGTGTTGGAGAAGACTCTTGAGAGTCCCTTGGACTGCAAGGAGATCCAACCAGTCCATTCTAAAGGAGATCAGTCCTGGGTGTTCATTGGAAGGACTGATGCTGCAGCTGAAACTCCAATACTTTGGCCACTTCATGCGAAGAGTTGACTCATTGGAAAAGACTCTGATGCTGGGAGGGATTAGGGACAAGAGGAGAAGGGGACGACAGAGGAGGAGAAAGGGACGACCGAGGATGAGATGGCTGGATGGCATCACCAACTCGAAGGACATGAGTTTGAGTGAACTCTGGAAGTTGGTGATGGACAGGGAGGCCTGGCGTGCTGTGATTCATGGTGTCACAAAGACTCAGACATGACTGAGCGACTGAACTGAACTGAGAAGGGAAGTTGTGCCTTCTATTGCTACATCTAAATCCAATCAATCAGCCACAGAACTCTCAACTGTACCTTGAAATGTCTCTTGATTCTATTGTCTGCTTTCTTCTCATTTCCACTTAGTACAGACTCCTTTCACTTCTCACCTACTTATTTCAATAGTCTCAAACTTCCAGATTTTTATCCCTCTCCCAACTTCATCCTCCACAATCTCAATCATCCTTCTGTATCACAAAATATAATTCATTTTCTGATATATCTAAAAGAGATCCTTGTCTCTTACAGTGATTTTTTTCTAAAGGCTGGGGCTTTTATTTGGGCTATGGAGAGAGAAGATTCACTTTTTCTGTTAGATATAAATCCAAGAGAATATAACCTGAGGCATACCTGATAGCCAACTTGTGACCAAGAAAGAGAGTATTCCAGATAGAATTAACCTGGAAAAAATGTTAACAGTATCAATACGAGAAAGTAGAGAGAGGAAGGAACAACAACAACAACAACAAAAAACAGACATAGAAAACATCTTTGAGCCCTTTTATTCTACTGGGCACAAGCTCATCTCAAAGAGTATGAAAGAAGTAGTCTGATAAGGAGATCTGGATTCTGATTTTTAAGAGATACAGGTAACTTTCATTTAGGTATTCTACAGATGACCCTTTAGAATATCGTGAGAGATTTCTGTGACTTTACTGACTCACCAGCCTGTTTTTTCTGTTAACTTTCCCTCTTACTGTGAGATCCCTGTTCATTTGAATTGAAGCCTTTCTGAACAGTTTACATACAATATTTTTCCTGTCTTATGTGCTTGATTTTAAGTGAGATATTTTTGTGTAGTAGTTAAAAATATCTATGCAAGATCAGTTTTTGAAAAGATGAGTTATGTGTTATCTTACACAGGGAAGTGAATATAAATTTGTACCTCCTTTCTTTGAATTGGTGACTTAAAATGTGTTAAATTTATTTTAGGTACTGAATTTAAATCAACATGTAATGTTCTGTTTTTTTAATCCCTTATTTGAAATTGTTGGTGGATATTTGCATATTTTCACATTCAAAAATATTCAAAAATGCTTTGAAACTTAAACTTTTCTGTTCTAAATATATGTGTCATTGTACACTTTAGCTAAAAGTAATACAATCTGACATCAGTGTTAATGAGAGAAAAGAAAAAATGAAAGATTTTACTAAGAAGAATTGAACAACTAAAATATGTCCTATGCATATGAAAAGAAAGAAGATGAGACTCAGTGAATGGCAGATTGATTACAGCTAGAAACAGCGAAAACAATACCCAGTTGTGCATGTGACTGGTGATAGAAGCAAGATCCGATGCTGTAAAGAGCAATACTGCATAGGAACCTGGAATGTCAGGTCCATGAATCAAGGCAAATTGGAAGTGGTCAAACAAGAGATGACAAGGGTGAACGTCGACATTCTAGGAATCAGCGAACTAAAATGGACTGGAATGGGTGAATTTAACTCAGATGACCATTATATCTACTACTGCGGGCAGGAATCCCTCAGAAGAAATGGAGTAGCCATCATGGTCAACAAAAGAGTC
>SJYT01016905.1:780092-847666 GCA_006410635.1 Cephalophus harveyi
AAGCTGAAACTCCAGTACTTTGGCCACCTCATGCGAAGAGTTGACTCACTGGAAAAGACTCTGATGCTGGGAGGGATTGGGGGCAGGAGGAGAAGGGGATGACCGAGGATGAGATGGCTGGATGGCATCACGGACTCGATGGACGTGAGTCTGAGTGAACTCCGGGAGATGGTGATGAACAGGGAGGCCTGGCGTGCTGCGATTCAGGGGGTCGCAAAGAGTCGGACACGACTGAGCGACTGAACTGAACTGAACTGAACTGTGGTGTTGGAGAAGACTCTTGAGAGTCCCTTGGACTGCAAGGAGATCCAACCAGTCCATTCTGAAGGAGATCAGCCCTAGGATTTCTTTGGAAGGAATGATGCTAAAGCTGAAACTCCAGTACTCTGGCCACCTCATGTGAAGAGTTGACTCATTGGAAAAGACTTTGATGCTGGGAGGGATGGGGGCAGGAGGAAAAGGGGACAACAGAGGATGAGAAGGCTGGATGGCATCACTGACTTGATGAACGTGAATCTGAGTGAACTGCAGGAGTTGGTGATGGACAGGGAGGCCTGGCGTGCTGCGATTCATGGGGTCGCCAAGAGTCGGACACGACTGAGCGACTGAACTGAACTAAACTGAGTGGAGAATGTAACAATATTGAGCATGACATAGGAAAAGTAAAAGAAATTCAATTATCACTTTTACCTGTAACTCTCAATTGCCACAACCAGCCCGGCTCTTTACCTGAGAATATAAAAAGTTACAACCAGTCATTCATGCTAATATCAGCAACCCCTCCAGATGCATGACTATAGGAGGGAGAAAACAAGTCTCAGAAATATACCAGTTACTACTAATCAGAGGAAACCCATAACCTTCCTCCTGGGAGAAAATATCAGGACAATATTGTTTTATTCATTACAGAGTACTCTTTGGGGTAGTCTCTTTCCTCTTCCAGTTATTTCAATCTCCACAATGGTGGTAGTGAATCTAGTACTACAGTATTTATACACTCACCAGTGCCTTAATGTATTCTTTGGAACTGATGCTGAAGCTGAAACTCCAATACTTTGGCTACCAGATGCAAAGAGCTGACTGTTGGAAAAGACCCTGAGCTGGGAAGACTGAAGGTGGGAGGAGAAGGGGACAACAGAAGATAAGATGGTTGGATGGCATCACCTACTTAATGCACATGAGTTTGAGTAGCCTCCAGGAGTTGGTGATGGACAGGGAAGCCTGGCGTGCTGCAGTCCATGGGATCACAAAGAGTTGGACACGACTGAGTGACTGAACTGAACTGAACGACTTCTATATTGGTCACTCAAGGCCATTTGTGACTGATGCTGGAAACTCACTGTCTTTTTTGTGTAGCTCCTCATTTGTAAGCCACTCCAAATCCACCCATGCAAAGACCACTGCCCAGAATTAAGCCTCATATCTTATTCCATTTTATTACTACCTGGTTATTTTCCAGTTTTCATCACTTACAAACTCTGACAAAGGTATCTGTATTGCACAATTATCCCTATTTATCCAGGTCTCAGGACTGACCTTTCTGTCTGTTAGAGCAAAAGAAAACACCATAGTCTGAGAGAGCATGTGTCTCCTTGTTCCTCTCTAATAAGCAGTTTCTATTCTCAATTGCTTCCTTACTTGAATATATTTTATTGTCTCCACTTTCAAAAAGGATAGTTCCATTTTCAAAAACTCTGAGACTTCTCTATTTCAAATTTGTCACTTTCAACTGACTTTATTCATTTTCATCTCTCTTGTTATTTACAACAAAAGAAACCGCTGCCTCTTCCTAGAGGTGGCATACTCCAAGGGAATAATTCATTTTGCTTCTTTGGAGCTCAACTCTGTTAATGTCACATTACGCAGCACAGGTTTATCTAAATATATCAACCCATGATCTTTTGAAGACTCCCTGTTTCTGCTTTCAGGTCTGACTCATTCCTGTTAAAATGAACTAAGGATCATAGCAGGAAAGCATAAATCTTTTCACTTTGACTACAAAATATATATCCCAGAGAAAATACAGTGTTTGACAATTTATAAATATCAGAAAAAAAAAAAGCTAATAGGAAGAGAAGTCAAGAGAATAATGAATTTATTGATCATTCATGAGCTACATAAACTTTTGTGTCAGTAGTTTTGCTTATTATTGTATTGTTCATTTGTACCAGCCTCCTTTGTCTTTATTCACACAGGAGAGACTAGAGAAACAGTGGATTTAATTTTCATGACAAAAAAAAAACTAACTAAAGAATCAGAGGAAAAAGTCTTTCATTAGCTACTAATTGTAGTTACATTTCACAATGTAAACATGAAGAGAAATCCAACTCATATATTTCTATGTTTTTCCGAATGTGAACATAAGCTTTTTTATGACTTTTCCCTTAAAAGAGAGCATAGTGATGTCATTGTTAGAGTGGGTGGGAATAAGTGTCACTTAGTAGCTCTGGAACTTTAGAAATTTAGCATGTCTACATTTTAATGTTCACATCTGTAAACTGAGAATAATTATACAGTTGCCATGATGGTTAAATGAGATTATGCATGCTTAGCTTGTTTGCAATATAAAACTCAGGCATTTGTGTCTTCTTTGGGCAACAGTGGGAGCCATCAAAGGATGTTACTCGAGAGTCATATGGTGAGAGGTAGGTTTTAGAAAAAATAAGTTGGCATTAGGCCAAAGTTAATAAGTGGGGGAAGTTGAAACGGGCAAAGATCCTGCCTCTAGAGTGGGCCAAGTGGGATTGGAAGCACAGATGTAAATGTGAGAGAAAATGATAAAGGTGAAACCTATAGTAATTCACAGTTAATGAAGAATGGAAATCCTCAAAATTTAAGTTTGAAGGGTTAGCAGCATATTCTTGATCTAGGTCTCCATGTTCAGTTGGAAATGCAGTTACAGGAGAGATGCATGTGTGTTTAATATCTCAGTTGTGTCCGACTCTTTGTGACCCCATGGACTGCAGCCCACCAGGCTCCTCTGTTTATAGTGATTCTCTAGGCAAGAATCCTGGAGTGAGTTGCCATGACCTCCTGCAGGGGATCTTTCCAACCCAGGGATCAAAGTCAAGTCTCCCTCATTGCAGGTGGATTCTTAACCATTGGAACCATCAGGGAAGCCCACAGGAGAGATGAGAAATTAGGTATTTACATTGTAGTTATTTACAGTTATCTTAGAACACTGGAATAGATAAAAATAATAGAATGTTTAAAGGAAATTTAGGAAATGCTCAAAATGAGAAATGAAAAGTAAGCTGACCTTAAAAAGCAGGCGAGGAATGAAGGGAATTAATTAGGATGATTAGTCAGAGAAGTATGATTATAAGTAATGGCATTAAACAAGATCCACAAGAGACTAGAGAAGGGAGGTCATGCAAAACACAAGCTAAGAAAAGTCTGTGTTTATTAGGGTGATGAAAATGATTATTGTATTGATTCAACATAAATCTAATGATGTTCTCAAAGGGGATTTTTTCAGAGATTGAAAAATCAAATATAATTTTTTATGGAAATGAACAAACAACTTCATGACCATTTTTCAAAAGCAAATTGAAAAAATAAAACAAATTTAGAGGGCAATATAACATCAAAATGTCAATCAAGGTAAGGAATCAATTTAGAAGCAAATTCTCTTCACAAATAATGCTGAAATAACTGTATAGACATATGGGGGGAAAATGAAACTTGAATTCTGCCTCACATCATACACAAAAATTAATTTGAGTGAGATTATAGACCCAAATGTAGATGCTAAAACCAAGAAGCTTTTAACAATAAAGACACAGAAGACCAATTTTATGACTGGGGGCTGGTCAACAAAGGGTTCTTAAAAAGATCTCAAATGCAATAACAAAATATATATAACTCATCAGAACTAAAAACATCTGTGCATTGAAAATTTAAGAAAATGCACACTTAAAAATTTAGAGGACAAAGAATAAAAACAAATGCATAATTATAGAACATAGATTAAATAATAAAGTAGCAGTATTCACAGGGATTTAGGGTAGGGATTTCATGTAAATAGAATTGCCTGGGCACAGATACACAGGCATGAATGTCTAAGCCTTTTGAGTTAAGGGATATTCATACAGCTGGACATGACTGGAGCATACTGTGTCTGTGACATTTGTAAGAGAAGAGGCTGGATGGACATGCAGCACCTGCTGACAGATATGCAAAGAGATCCGATGGAGATGAGGATCTTTTGAAAGATTTTAAACAAGTGAACCACATGATTTCATTAACATTTTAGAAAGACCACTCTACTGCAAGCAATGTAGAGAATGAATTAAAGAAGGAGACTGCTAGGGAAATTTATAGAGAATTTCAATAATCCACATGAGGCTTGACAGAGAAGCAACCTATGCCATTTACAGAATGGACAAAATAAGTAAGGTGATGGATCATTTATAGTAGCATTCTTTGGGTCAGGGAATTAGAGGATAGGGTCATTCTTTGAGCAGAGAATAGTGTCTTTAGGAATCAGATTAGAGAGGTAAACTATGTTTAGGGTATAGCCAGGCTAATGATTTCATGGTGAAAGTAGGCACATGTTTGAAATGGAAGCCTATGATGTGAAGAACTGACCCACTGGAAAAGACCCTGATGCTGGGCAAGACTGAAGGCAGGAGGAGAAGGGGATGACAGAGGATGAGTCCACCAACTAGGTGGACAAGAGTTTGAGCAAGTTCCAGCAGCTGGTGATGAACAGGGAAGCCTCACATGCAGCAGTCCATGGGGTCACAAAGAGTTGGACACGACTGAGCAGCTTAACTGAACTGATGATGTTAGATTCTAGGAAATGAATTCAGCAGCAGCTAAGGGAGGCAAAGGGGTTGGAAGCCAAGTGGCTCAAAGAACAGATCAAGGGGAGATTAGGAAGTGGAGGTGGTAAAGGGCAAGGAGATCTCTTCTCTACAGAGTGGAACATATTTCCTCTGTATGGCTCATCTACAACATGGACTGCTGCTGCTGCTGCTAAGTCACTTCAGTCGTGTCCGACTCTGTGTGACCCCATAGACGGCAGTCCACCAGGCTCCCCCATCCCTGGGATTCTCCAGGCAAGAACACTGGAGTGGGTTGCCATTTCCTTCTCCAACAACATGGACACCAACCATAATCAATAAATTGATGACTATGGCACTTAATCTTATACAGTAAAATTAATCTTGAGTTACATCCCAAACTCCAAAATAATATCTTCAGCTTCTCTCTAGATTTCTTCACTTCCATATTTAATAGACATCCTAAACTTTACCATGTCCAAATCTAATTTATAACATTGGGTCAAGATCAGTACTTAAAATATTTTATAGCCAAAGCATCACAAGTTTCAACATAGAAAGAATGCCAGATGACTCAGAATGACAACCATCAATAAAGAGAACAAGCAAACTACCACATACTGGCTAAATATAAAATCTGTCTCAAACCTCCTTAATTTCCATGTCTTTGCATTCTAAATCTCAGTTAGTAATACTATTGACTGGTCACCTATGTGAGATAACTTAGAGGTATCTTCTAGGGCCCTTTTCCTATCCACTTTCCTAAGTGGTCATCAAGACTTGTCAATACTACCCTTAGAAAATCTCTTGGTTTAATTTGCCTGAATTCTGAAGCTCCAATACTTTGACCACCTAATGTGAAGAACTGACTCATTTGAAAAGACCCTGATGCTGGGAAAGATGGAAGGCAAGAGGAGAAGGGGATGACAGAGGATGAGATGGTTGGATAGCATCACCAACTCAATGGACATAAGTTTGAGTAAATTCTAGGAGTTGGTAATGGACAGGGAAGCCTGGCATGCTCCAATCCATGGGGTCGCAAAAAGTCGGACACGACTGAGCAACTGAACTGAACTGAACTGAGACCATAATATTTTAAACCTCTTGAAATCATTTTACATTTTTTTCTTTTGCCTTTTGTAGAATTAGACTGTGGGGAATGGGACATGATTTAATGGACCTAGGACTCCACAAATAGCCTGGCCCAGCGGAGATGCTGTGAAAATGACATGTGGTAGACAGGACTCTCCATGAGAAAACAACAGTGAAGACTTTCAGGTAGACAGAAAGATTGTTCACCAAAGGGTTTTAACCCTTTATAGGTCTTATTAGAGATTTCTCTCCTGTTATTTCTGAGACATACAGTGTTAAAGACTACACCAGGAGCAACTACTGATGCTGGCTTTTTACCTTGGCCATAACTTCTGGTAAACTGTGTTGCTCTCACCCCCATTGTTTCCTTTCTAACCACCCATTGCTCATTGGTTCCAAACTCATAGACACATGCTCAGGCATATTAAATTCCCTGCTATTTATCAATTAGCTATGTTTCTCTCAAACCCTTCTGAAGCTCCAAACCCCTCTCTTCCAAATCAGGTGCACTACAACTCATTGTTCAAGATGTAGCTCTACTGTCTCCTCTAGAAATCTTTCACAAATATCATACTCATGGAAATGCTACTTTTCTCCTTTTCAGTGTTTTTGCTGCACTGAATATATAACTCTATGGTGGACGATCATAGAGTAAGATTTTATCACTGAGCAAGATTTAGAGATAATAATCATTATCAGTGATTCTGCTTGCTGCTAAAACTAAATGAACTGTTATAAGGAGATATGTTGTGTATTCCCAGACATTTAAATGATGCTGATGAATAGAGATCCGGGGCTCTTCCTCTCTGAATCCCTTATTATGGCACCCTCTTTACCCTCTCACTTCACCATTTCCCTCAGTTAGAATGTGGCCAATGATTGAAACCAGTCTTGATGGCACTCAAAAGTGAAGTTCTGAAAAGATCTGGGAAAATGGGATGGTGGGGGGTAGCGGAATTCACTGTTTCCTACCAAGCATATGTAGCATAGAATTGAACCTAAATATTCTATCAACTTCATAGACTTTTCATGTTTTTAAATTTCCCTGTACTAACTGAATTGATAGCCTTAGATAGCTGGTTTAAAGGCATATTATGCCCATTTGAAGGAGAAAGCAGACTGCAGCTGAGAAGTTGCTGGAACTGATACTGAACAGAAGTATTTTACCATTTTAAGATTGCAAGCAATTTATTATTATAATAATATTGATTATATAGGCTCTTTGGGCTATGCCAAAGCCTTTGACTGTGTGGATCACAATAAACTGTCAAAAATTCTGAAAGAGATGGGAATACCAGACCACATGACCTGCCACTTGTAGGCAGGTCTGGAAGCAACAGTTACAACTGGACATGGAACAACAGACTGGTTCCAAATAGGAAAAGGAGTACATCAAAGCTGTATATTGTCACCCTGCTTATTTAACGTATATGCAGAGTACATCATGAGAAATGCTGGGCTGGAGAAAGCATAAGCTGGAATCAATATTGCCAGGAGAAATATCAATAACCTCTGATATGCAGATGATACCACTCTTATGGCAGAAAGCCAAGAAGAACTAAAGAGTCTCTTGATAAAAGTAAAAGAGGAGAGTGAAAAAGTTGGCTTAAAGCTCAACATTTAGAAAACGAAGATCATGGCATCTGGTCCCACCACTTCATGGGAAATAGATGGGGAAACAGTGGAAACAGTGGCTGCCTTTATTTTTCTGGGCTCCAAAATCACTGCAGATGGTGATTGCAGCCATGAAATTAAAAGATACTCCTTGGAAGGAAAGATATGACCCACCTCGTGTCCGACTCTTTGTGTCCCCATGGACTGTAGCCTACCAGGCTCCTTCCTCCATGGGATTCTCCAGCTAAGAGTACCTGGAGTGGGTTGCCATTTCCTTCTCCAGGGGAATCTTCCTGACCCAGGGATTGAACCCAGGTCTCCCGCATTCCAGGCAGATGCTTTTAACCTCTAAGCCACCAGGGAAGCCCTATACTAAAAAGCAGAGACATTAATTTGTCAACAAAGGTCCGTCTAGTCAAGGCTATGGTTTTTCCAGTGGTCATGTATGGATGTGAGAGTTGGACTATAAAGAAAGGTGACCACCAAAGAACTGATGATTTTCAACTGTGCTGTTGGTGAAGATTCTTGAGGGTCCTTTGGACTGCAAGGAGATCCAACCAGTCCATCCTAAAGGACATCAGTCCTGGGTGTTCATTGATAGGACTGATATTGAAGCTGAAACTCCAATACTTTGGCCACCTGATGCGAAGAGTTGACTCATTTGAAAAGACCCTGATGCTGGGAAAGATTGAGAGCAGGAGGAGAAGGGGATGCAGAGGATGAGATGGTTGAATGGCATCACCGATACAATGGATATGGGTTTGAGTGGACTCCAGTAGTTGGAGGAGTTGATGGACAACTACTATCCATCAGTAGTTGGACAACTCCCTGTCCATCAACTACTCCAGTAGTTGATGGACAGGGAGGCCTGGTGTGCTGCTGTTCATGGGGTCACAAAGAGTCAGACACAAGTGAGCTACTGAACTGAACTGAACTGAAACAGTGGGAGCACAATGTTAATATATTCATTCTTTTTAGTTCTAAATTCTTTCCAGAACAGATTTGGATTATATTTGTCAAAGAGTAGCCAAAATCCCTCCTTTCCTAAATATGTCTGATATGTGCCTGCATGCATGCTCAGATGTGTCCAGCTCTTTGTGACACTATGGAGTATAGCATGCCAGGCTCTGCTGTCCATGGAATTTTCCAGGCAAGAATAATGGAATGGGGCAAGAATGTTACCTCATGGACTGCCAGGTTCTGCTGTGCATGGAATTTTCCAGGCAAGAATGAAGAATGCCATTTCCTTCTCCAGAAGATCTTCCCAACCCAGGGACTGAACCTGTGTCTCCAGCATTGACAAGAAGATTCTTTACCACTACCACACAGGGGATGCCGTAAGGTCTAATATAATGGATATTGATTCTCTAAGGTCCTATTTTAGTTTATATTGTGCTGTATCAACTATTTTAACCAAGGGAACAAGTCTATGGTGTCAAATTTTAAGGTGATATAAGTACCAAAATTTTAACTTTAATCTATTGCTCATTGGATGAGAGTGACTGTGCCTACTATGAACTGTTTTACTGCAATTAATGCTATTAATATGGGAAAACTAGACAAGATGATAGTTCTGATGGTAAAAATGAGGAATATCTGTTTTATGCTTGGTAACTCTCCTAAAGAAGGAAATGGCAACCCACTCCAATATTATTGCCTGGAGACTCCCATTGACAGAAGAGTCTGGTGGGCAAAAGTCAGGCAAGTCTTAGCAATGAAACAAAGTAGAAACTATATTATTTGAATTTATTTGTAATCTCTGTGCATAATAGTAATGTAAGCTTTAATACTGATTAAACCAAAAAGATTTGCCAATTGGTATGTTTTAGCATAAAGTTAATTCAGAACCTTGGTTTCAGAGAAGATATATATATAATTATATAACTAGCTCAAACACCTGGAGACTCCCATTGACAGAAGAGTCTGGTGGGCAAAAGTCAGGCAAGTCTTAGCAATGAAACAAAGTAGAAACTATATTATTTGAATTTATTTGTAATCTCTGTGCATAATAGTAATGTAAGCTTTAATACTGATTAAACCAAAAAGATTTGCCAATTGGTATGTTTTAGCATAAAGTTAATTCAGAACCTTGGTTTCAGAGAAGATATATATATAATTATATAACTAGCTCAAACCATATTTATCTTTTTCTGATTTTCCTAAAGTTCTAATTAATGAAGAAACTAGTTTTGAACCTATATGATATGATTACTATTAAAGAAATTTAAACAGTGAAGAACCTAAAGAGGTCCTTTAATAAGTTTGAAGTATGCTTATAAAACTTAGACACATGTTACACACACACACAAAAAAATATTTTAAAGGTAACTGCTGGCAAATTCTAAAGAAGACACTACAAATTCAATACATAAGAAAGCCACTTAATTTTATCATATTCTCATTGAAACTATGTTTTACTATATTTTTATTTTACTGAAAGTTATAAAGATTATATTCTTGACAGCCAAAGATGGAGAAGCTATATACAGTCAGCAAAAACAAAACCAGGAGTTGACTGGGGCTGAAACTCCTATGGACGGAGGAGCCTGGTAGGCTGCAGTCCATGGGGTTGCTGAGTCAGACACGACTGAGCAACATCACTTTCACTTTTCACTTTCAGGCACTGGAGAAGGAAATGGCAACCCACTCCAGTGTTCTTGCCTGGAGAATCCCAGGGATGGCGGAGCCCAATGGGCTGCCATCTGTGGGGTCGCACAGAGTCGGACACGACTGAAGCGACTTAGCAGCAGCAGCAGCAGCAGCAGATCATGAACTCCTTATTGCAAAATTAAGACTTAAATTGAGGAAAGTAGGGAAAACCACTAGGCCATTCAGGTATGACCTAAATAAAATCCTTTATGACTATACAGTGGAAGTGACAAATAGATTCAAGGGATTAGATCTGATAGAGTGCCTGAAGAACTATGGATGGAGGTTCATGACATTGTACAGGAGGCAGTGATCAAGATCATCCCAAAGGAAAAAAAAATGCAAAAAGACAAAATGGTTGTCTGAGGAAGCCTTACAAATAGCTGAGAAAGAAGAGAATCTAAAGGCAAAGGAGAAAAGGAAAAATATACCCATTTGAGTGTAAAGTTTCAAAGAATAGCAAGGAGAGATAAGAAAGCCTTCCTACGTGAACAATGCAAAGAAATAGAGGAAAACAATAGAATGGGAAAGACTATAGATCTTTTCAAGAAAATCAGAGATGCCAAGGGAACATTTCATGCCAAGTTGGGCTCAATAAAGGACAGAAATGGTATGGACCTAACAGAAGCAGAAGGTATTAAGAAGAGGTGGCAAGAAAACACAAAAGAACTATACAAAAAAAGATCTTCATGACCCAGATAAACACCATGGTGTGATCACTCACCTAGAGCCAGACTTCTTGGAATGTGAAGTCAAGTGAGACTTAGGAAGCATCACTGGGAACAAAGCTAGTGGAGGTGATGGAATTCCAGTTGAGCTATTTCAAATCCTAAAAGATGATGCTGTGAAAGTGCTGCACTCAATATGCCAGCAAATTTGGAAAATTCAGCAGTGGCCACAGGACTGGAAAAGGTCAGTTTTCATTCTAGTCCCAAAGAAGTGCAATGCCAAAAAATGTTCTAACTCCTGCACACTTGCATTCATTTCACATGCTAGCAAAGTAATGCTCAAAATTCTCCATGCTAGGCTTCAACTGAGTGAAACAAGAACTCCCTAATGTTCAAGCTGAATTTAGAAAAGGCGGAGGATCCAGAGATCAAATTGCCAACATCTTTTGGATCCTAGCAAAAGCAAGAAATTTCCAGAAAAGAATCAACTTCTGCTTTATTTACTACACTAAAGCCTTTGACTGTGTGGGTCACAACAAACTGTGGAAAATTTTTAAAGTCATGGGAATACCACAACACCTTACCTGACTACTAGGAAACCTGTATGTAGGTCAAGAAGCAACAGTTTCTTGGAACGGTTGGAACAATGGAGTGGTTCAAAAAGGGGAAAAGACTACATCAAAGCTATATATTGTCACCCTGCTTATTAACTTATATGCAGAGTACATCATGAGAACTGCTGGGCTGGATGAAGTACAAGCCAGAATCAAGATTTCTGGGAGAAATATCAATAACCTCAGATATGCAGATGACACCACCTTTATGGCAGAAAGTTAAGAGGAACTAAAGAGCCTCTTGATGAAGGTGAAAGAGAAGAATGAAAAAGCTGTCCTAAAACTCAACATTCAAAAAGTGAAGATTATGGCATCCTGTCCAATCATTTCATGGCAAATAGATGGCGAAACAATGGAAACAGTGACAGACTTTATTTTCTTGGGCTCCAAAATCGCTGCAGAATATGACTGCTGCTGCTAAGTCACTTCAGTCGTGTCCGACTCTCTGAGACCGCATAGACGGCAGCCCACTAGACTCCCCCGTCCCTGGGATTTTCCAGGCAAGAATGCTGGAGTGCGTTGCCATTTCCTTCTCCAATGTAGGAAAGTGAAAAGTGAAAGGGAAGTCGCTCAGTAGTGTCCGACTGTTAGCAACCCCATGGACTGCTGCCTACCAGGCTCCTCTGTCCATGGGATTCTTCAGGCAAGAGTACTGGAGTGGGTTGCCATTGCCTTCTCCAGCAGAATATGACTGAAGCCATGAAATTAAAAGATGCTTGCTCCTTGGAAGAAAAGCTATAGCCAACCTAAACAACATATTAAAAAGCAGAGGTACTACTTTGGGAACAAAAGTCCATCTAGTTAAAGCTATGGTTTTTCCAGTAGTCATGTATGGATGTGACAGTTGGGCCATAAGAAAAACTGAGAAATGACTAATTGATGCTTTTTAACTGTGGTGTTGGAGAAGAATCTTGAGAGTTCCTTGGACTGTAAGGAGATCAGACCCAGTCAATCCTATAGGAAATCAACCCTGAATATTCATTGGAAGGACTGATGTTGAAGCTGAAGCTCCAATACTTTGGCCACGTGATGTGAAGAGCCAACCCATTAGAAAAGACCCTGATGCTGGGAAAGATTAAAGGTGGGAGGAGAAGGGGACGATAGAGGATGAGATGGTAGGATGGCATCACCAACTCAATGAACATGAGTTTTAGAAAGCTCCAGGAACAGTGAAGGACAGGGAAGCCTGGTGTGCTGCAGTCCATGGGGTCACAAAGAGTCCAACACGACTGAGCGACAGAACAACAACAAATAAAGATATTCAAGGAGGATTTAAAAATAATAATAATACCTGCTTCAGAGAGATACATATATCATTTTTCAATAATTAAAACCTCATTGCTTCTCTTATTTTCTGTAGTGTGGATTCATTAAAATCAAGCTCTTTTTAGGATAAACTCCTATCATTCTTTATCCCAGGTTGCATCTCACTTCCAGGTAAAGAGACTGTTGAAAAAAAAATTCACCATACTTAGTGACACATTAGAATATAATGTATTATGTTCATGTAAGCTTCTAGTAATTAACTGGGAGTCAAGCTCTGGGTATCAACAGATATTCATATACTGATAAGCAAAGGTAATGAAAGGACTGTTCCTATAATGAATAGTATGTATTAGGATATAATTTTCAAAGTAGGAGCCTGGACCTTGATGATATTTTAATGAGGAGTAGGATGCTTTTATAATTTAGAATTATTCATCTCAAAAGCTCATTAGCAATCATATTCCCTAGTGTAGCAAAATTTATCTAAAGAAGAAATGTGACAAGGCTAGTTAAACTATAATACCCAGAGAAGAAACGGCAGTGTTTGTAATTTTCCCATTAAGATGCTATAGTATTCTTTGTTTTAATTGAAATATAGTTTACAGTATAGATTTACAATACTATGTTAGTTTCAGGCATACAACACAGTGAATCAATATTTTTGTAGACTATATTTAAAGTAATTATAGTATCCTTAACCACATTTTTCCTACTGGTAGTGTGCTCTCTTCTCACAGGGCTATAAAATGTTCACATTTTGCTGAGCCCCCAAAATATGGGAGGATTCAGAATAACTGCAATAATACCTAGGGCAAAATTGCATGCTTTTATGTTTAATAAAAGAGAAACAGAAATGGTTTTCTTGCTGTGAGAATTTCAGAAAGCTCATCAGGGAGACTAACAGACCTCTGGACCCATTCGTTTTGACTCAGTATGCAATACAGTCAAAAAGATGTTGCAACTCTAAGGTTCCCCTGTCTGGGAAGTACTTCCAAAATAGTGAATAAAGAACCTGTGAAAAACTTGCTCCTCTATAAAAGTACTGGTGAATATTGTATCAAATGTTTCAGGATTATAAGAATTAGTAAATGCTTGCAGGAATTAGAGTTGCATTTATTCAAGAAAAGGCTGAATTAAACTAAAAACTGCAAAATTGCATGTTTTAACTTGCCCTGTTCCAAGCACTTTCTCTCTAACTGTATACTTGCCTTAAAACAATAACAACTGCAACACACCAGCAGCCATAAAAACATGAAAATGTGAAAATTAGTCTCTAAAGCACCAGGAGCATATCTGGGTTGAAGTTTTATAAAAAGTCCTCCTCCCCAAAGTATTGCCACTTTGGAAGGACTGAGGCTGAAGCTGGAACTCCAATACTTTGGCCACCTGATGCAGAGAACAGAATCATTGGAAAAGACCCTGATGCTGGGAAAGACTGAAGACAGGAGGAGAAGGGGTTGATAGAGGATGAGATGGTTGGATGGCATCACTGACTCGATGGACATGAGTTTGAGTAAGCTCCAGAAGTTGGTGATAGACAGGGAAGCCTGGCGTGCTTCAGTCCATTGGGTCACAAAGAGTCGGACATGACTGAGCGACTGAACTGAACTGAACTGAGTTAGACAGATGCCTGAAAAAGCCCCATTGAAAGGGCTGGTCATTATTTAACATTACTCAGTGATCACTCAGTAGGAAAAGGCCTATATTCAGAATTTGTTCAAAGAAATAATAGAAATTTTTATAACATCATAGTTGTCTGAAGTGGTGATATGAGTTGGGGAAAATAATAGGTTTGCCAAAAATGTTAAAAGAAAGATCTGGGACATCGAACATTAATAGGAAATTTGAAAAGCTTTAAAATATTCAAATTTTGAAGCCTATGTACATGTATTTGAATATGTGTGTTCTTAAGGAAAGACTGAGAAAGCCCTAATCTATCATTTATATATAATTTGAAGTTCTGCACAAACAGGTTGTCAAGGCCAAGACAGAGTTGGGAACTGCTGGAGCACTGAAGCTCTAGCCCAACATAGTACACAGCCCACAGCCCCTTGAAAAGTGCTAGAAACTTTCTGGTTAAATCATTTAGAGAATTTTCTGTCTAATTATCAGCTGAATACTAAAGAAACTGATGAGATGCTTAAGGAAACACAAACTGTATATATAACTAGGTCAGTGAACTCCCTAAACAAAAGATTAGCAAAAACAGACACAATGGCAAGTAGCAACAACAATTAACTCTGAGCGAGGAGGTCTGATTTCCAATATCGCCACACTGTATTATTTAAACCATCCACTTTCAAAAGAAAATTGTAAGACACAGAAAGAAATAGGAAAGGTTGGTAACAGCACATGGAAGAAAATAAGTCAATTGTTATAGCAGAAATCAACATAACATTGTAAAAACATTTTTTTTAATTTAAATAAAATATAGAGGAAAAAAAAAAAAAAGAGGAAGACCAGATGTGGAATTAAAAGGCTTTAATTTGGCTATTGCAAATATGTTTAAAAATTAAAGAAAACCCTATCTACATAATTAAAGAATACAAGAGAACCAAGTATCAGAAAATAGACTAAGTCAATAAAGAGAAATTGTTTTTAAAAGAAGCAAATAGAAATTTTGGATTTAAAACTACAGTAACTGAAATGAAAAAAATTCACCATAAGGAATCAACAGCAGATTTGATTTGGCAGAAGAAAGAGCATAATTAAGGATAAGTCCATTGAGGTTAGCTAGTCTTTGAAACAGAAAGAGAGAAACAAAGAGAAGGAAAATGAAAATAGCCTGAAATACCTGGGAAACAACATCAAATGTACCAGCATACTTAATGGCAGTCCTAGAAGGAAAGAAGAACAAAGGAAAGAAGAAACAACATCAGTCCTTCCAATGAATATTCAGGACTGATTTCCTTTAGGACGGACTGGTTGGATCTCCTTGCAGCTCAAGAGACTCTGAAGAGTCTTCTCCAACACCACAGTTCAAAAGCATCAATTCTTCAGCACACAGATTTCTTTATAGTCCAACTCTCACATCCATACATGGCTACTTGAAAAACCATAGCTTTGACTAGATGGACCTTTGTTGGCAAAGTAATGTCTCTGCTTTCTAATATGCTGTCTAGGTTGATCATAGCTTTTCTTCCAAGGAGTGAACATCTTTTAATTTCATGGCTGCAGTCACCATCTGCAGTGATTTTGGAGCCCATAAAAATAATGTCTCTCGTTGTTTCCACTGTTTCCCCATCTATTTGCCATGAAGTGATGGGACCAGATGCCATGATCTTTGTTTTCTGAATGTTGAGCTTTAAGCCAACTTTTTCACTCTCCTCTTTCATCAAGAGGCTCTTTAGTTCCTCTTGGCTTTTTGCCATAAGGGTGCTGTCATCTGCATATCTGAGGTTATTGATATTTCTCCCACCAATCTTGATTCCAGCTTGTGCTTCGCCCAGCCCAGTATTTCACATGATGTACTCTGCATATAAGCTAAATAAGCAGAAAGACAATATACAGCCTTGACGTACTCCTTTCCCGAGTTGGAACCAGTCTGTTGTTCCATGTTCAGTTCTAACTGTTGCTTCTTGACATGCATACAGATTTCTCAGGAGGCAGGTCAGGTGGTCTGGTATTCCCATCTCTTTCAGAATTTTCCACAGTTTGTTGTGACCAAAGGCTTTGACATAGTCAGTAAAGCAGTGGTACATGTTTCTGGAACTCTTGTGCTTTTTTGATGATCCAATGGATGTTGGCAATTTGATCTCTGGTTCCTCTGCCTTTTCTAAGTCCAGCTTGGATATCTGGACATTCATGGTTCACATATTTCTGAAGCCTGCCTTGGAGAATTTTGAGCATTAATTTACTAACGTGTGGGATGAGTGCAGTTGTGCATTAGTCTGAGCATTCTTTAGCATTGCCCTTCTTTGGGATTGGAATGAAAACTGACCTTTTCCAGTCCTGTGGCCACTGCTGAGTTTTCCAAATTTGCTGGCATATTGAGTGCAGCACTTTCACAGCATCATCTTTTAGGATTTGAAATAGCTCAACTGGAATTCCATCACCTCCCCTAGCTTTGTTCATTGTGATGCTTCCTAAGGCCCACTTGACTTCACATTCCAGGAGATCTGGCTCTAGGTGAGTGATCACACCATCATGGTTATCTGGCTTATGAAAATCCAGAATATATATATTTGATATATATTGATATTTGGCTGCTATTGGTATTTCTCACATATATAATAAAAAGAAAATTTATTGCCCTCCTATTTAACTATTTCAATGTTTCTCAGGCTTCCTAGGTGGAACAGTGGAAAAGAAACTGCCTGCCAATACAGGAGATGCAAGTTTGATCCCTGGGTCCAGAAGATCCCCTGGACAAAGAAATAGCAACCCAGTCCAGTATTCTTGGCTGGGAGAGCCCATGGACAGAGGAGCCTAGGGGAGGCTACAGTCCACAGAGTCACAAAGATTTGGACTTGATTTAGCAACTAAACAACAGCAAATGTTTCTCAAAAATTTATTTGCACATTTGACCTCAAACCATAGATAACTTCCTTGGTAAGGTTCTTTATTTTTCTCTTTTTTATCATGAAGAAAAACAAAACAAAATCAAGAGTGCATTCTTCATTAGAGAAACATGCAGACTACAACTTAAGCTCCTAATATTGGCATGACTTTGTGATATCATGCAATAAGGAGAAATATGCAAGAAATATTCTTTATCATAATTGCAAGTTCTATAATGGAGATAGATGGCAAAACTTTTCTGAAGGTTATACTTTTAAATGCCCAGATTAGAAGTAGTTATGAGGTGACTTTTAAAGTGTGGGTGCACTTGGAAATCATTTGCCAAGCCTATTTCCATCATAATAGGATCTTAGAAGTGAGCACAGGTATAAAAAGGGCCCATTACAGAGAGGTCACCTGATACGGCCCTAGTGACAATACTGTATTGTTCCCTTCAACACTGGCTTCAGGGCTTTGTCCAGACTCATTTGAAATATGTGCAGATTTCACCTTCCCCATTATTTTTAGCTTGAATACCTGTTTCCTAATGGCAGTAATGATTAGTCTGCCAACACATTCATCTTCCTTTAAAGATGGAAATAAAAGAGACTTCTTGGTATTCTGGGCAAAGAGCAGAACTGGCTTAGTTTCTAGGTGACAATAAGTGAATAGTTGAAGTTGCACAACTATTTCTGGGGCCCGTACTCCCTGAGACAAGCATTATTTCAAAGGAATGAAGAAAAGCGGAGATTAAGGAAAGTGGAAAGTGTGCTGCTTGGGCTAGTCAGACGGAGCTGAAGTTACCTTGGAATTACAGGCTCCTGCTTCACTCTGCTGTATTAAGGTGTGGAAAATGTGGAGTAAACCACTTCTCCTTGAGAGGAGACCGGACTCATATTTGTCATGTTTTAAACCATGACTTCAAAATGAAATATCATCTAGTTCTAGATTTCACTACTACATATCAAAAATTATCAGCTTTTTAACTAATAATTATACATAAGAAAATAAAAGTGCACAAAATAACCAGTAAAATAATAAGGCTTAATATGATGCCATCCATTATTTCTCCATAATGATAAGCTATGCCTAAGCCATCTTCTGTGACTGTTATTTTATATGTCATTTGTTAGTTGCTTCATCCATCCCCTGAGAAGGGCCTTCCAGGTTCTACAGATGCTTTTTGACTTCACACTACTATTTTCTCAGAACTCAAGCAAATACTACCATCTATTCTTGCTGATAGATCCCCACTCACAAAAGCATTGCAGAAGGCACAGGGAGACAAAGAGATGAGGAGATGATCTGGGCAGAACCATCAGAGATCACTGAGTCCTCCTCCCCTAATATATTAGAGAAGCTGTTCCAAGAGCAGGACTTCCTATTTTAATAGCTACATTCTAATATTCTGAGTATAAACAATTGATTTGATAGATCAAATCCTGTATGAATCAATATCACAAAGAAAAGAACTATTAGAAATGCACAGATGATATAAATGATGGACCAAGTTGAATACTTCTACAAAAATTAAACAAAATACGGAGATTTTAAATAAAAACAAGGGAGTATTGATTTCTAGAATGAAAAGAAGTAAGATCTGACAGATACTGTGAACCCAACATCGAAAATTTTTGTTATTTTTTTTTAACTTGAGGGTTATGATATCTGGCAATATATCAGATTACATCTCTCCCCCAAATCATTAAAAGCTCTTTGGTGGAGATCAAGACAGCAGAGTAGGAGGAAACAGAACTCATTTTATCCCAGAAATACATCAAAAATACATCTACGTGCATAACAGCTTTCACTGAAAACTAACTGGAAATTGGCAGAAAGACTCCCTTATAAACAAGGCTGTAAGTAAGATCCACATAGAATCAGGTAGAAAGATAAGAGAATCAATTGTTGGGTTGAAACCTGTCACTCTGGAAGGGGCCTCAGAGAAAGGGAACATTACACATGTAGAGTGGGTAGAGATCTTTCCTGGGGAGTGAGTGGTTTGACCCAAACATTGGACACCGCAGCCCTGGGGTTTGACACAGGGGAGACAAACCTCCTTGCCTGGATGGAGGACCAGTGGGAATAATAGGAAGGCTGTGGAAAGCCTGACTCTTCTCAGGAGGGGCATATGCATGTTTGTTTAATCCCAAAGCAGGAGAAAGAGGATGTTCCTGAAATTGAATCAGATGTTGACCAGTTTGCCACAATCACCCAGGCACATGCCCCAGCTTGAGCTAGTGAATGCTCCAGCCCTCCTGGAGCGCCACACTGCAAAGTGAAAGGGAGTGGCTGTGAGACACAGAAATAACTGAGACCCAAAGCAGCATCTGAGCAGGCCAGAGGCAGCCTTTTTTTTTTTTTTTTTTTTCTGAATACATGCAATGCATCAGAAACAGTGAGGGTCACTGACCCAGATTACCAGATGATCCAGATTACTGGATTACCATAGCCTGCAGCCCAACCCGTGCTGAGTACCCACAGGGCCCCTCTTGTTCCAGTGCTGCTCCCCTCTAGGGAAAGGGTGCTGGTGGTATGAGCAGGGATAGCACACACTTAAAGAGATGGAGCCAGCTTGGACACATACCTCAGAGGTTCCACCAGCAATGTGGAACTGACACCACACAAAACAGGGCAGTGACCAACACTGAGGGGAGGAAAATCCCTGGTTCACACCCAGCTCAGTCTCTGCCTGTCTACACCTAGCGCCACCTCCCACCAAGGTGATGGCTGCAGGCCCATCCCGAGGGAAGACATGACTTGTGTTCATGTCGAGTCCACCTTTCTCACCAAAGGCACTGGACACATGCAGACCGTGTAGGGAATGCTCCCACATCCCCACATATATAAAGACACCCCTATAATAGCACAGTGAGTAACTGTTCCACCTAATTTCACACAGAGAAAATTAAGCAAAATGAGAAGACAAGGAAATTTGTCTCAGTTGAAAGAGTAAGAGAATATCCCTGAAAAAGCAAATAATGAAACAGAAACAATTTATCAGATAAAGAAATCAAACCATTAGCCTGTCATACAGAATGAAGTCTAAAAGAGAAAAACAAATATCATATATCAATGCATATATATGGAATTTAGAAAAATGATACTGATGAGCCTATTTGTAAGACAGCAATAGAAATGCAGATGTAGAAAACAGACTTGTGGGCATAGTGGGGGAAGGAGAGAGTGGGATGAATTGAGAGAGTAGCATTTAAATAATGTGCATTATTATGTGTAAAATAGATAGCTAGCAGGAAGCTTTGATTATAATACAGAGAGCTTCACCTGGTGCTCTGTGATGACTTAGAGGGGTAGGATAGTGGGGTGGGGTGGGAGGAAGGCTCAAGAGGGAGGGCATATATATATACATATAATATGTGTATATATATATATGTGTGTGTGTGTATATATATATATACACACACATGTATGGCTGAGTCACATTGTTGTATGATAGAAACCAATATAGCATTGCAAAGCAATCATCCTCCAATTAAAAATAAGTCAATGAACATTTTTTTAAAGAATAACTGAACTGGGATCAAGAAGAGATGAACACAGCAAAAATTTTCACAAGAATTCAGAAAATATAAAAAATAACCAGCCAGAACTGAAGAATATAATAACTGAAATGAAAACACACTAGAATAATTAATAGCAGACTAGCTGATGCAGAAGTATAAGTAATCTGGAAGATAGAATCACAGAAATCACCTAATTTGAACAATAAAAAGAAAGATAAATTTAAAAAGAACAGTTTGAGGGTTCTTTGGGAAAACATCAAGCACAGCAATGTTCATTAACCTAGATAGCATATTAAAAAGCAGAGACATTACTCTGCAAACAAAAGTCCATCTAGTCAAGGCTTTGGTTTTTCCAGTGGTCATGTATGGATGTGAAAGTTGGACTGTGAAGAAAGCTGAGCACCGAAGAATTGATGCTTTTGAACTGTGGTGTTAGAGAAGACTCTTGAGAGTCCTTTGGACTACAAGGAGATCCGACCAGACCATTCTAAAGGAGATCAGTCCTGGGTGTTCATTGGAAGGACTGATGTTGAAGCTGAAACTCCAATACTTTGGCCACTTGATGTGAAGAACTGACTCATTGGAAAATACGCTGATGCTGGGAGGGATTGGGGGCAGGAGGAGAAGGGGACAACAAAAGATGAGATGGCTGGATGGCATCACTGACTCGATGGACATGAGTTTGAGTAAGCTCCGGGAATTGGTGATGGACAGGGTGGCCTGGCGTGCTGCAATTCATGGGGTCACAAAGAGTCAGACATGACTGAACAGTTGAACTGAACAGAAGGAGAGAGACAGATAAGGGGTCCAAAAATATGTTTCATTAAATGATGATTAAAACTTCTCAGAAGAAGGAAGCAACTATCCCAATACAGGAAGCACAGACGGTCCCCAAAGAGATGAACCTTGATCAAGGTATATCATAATTAAAATCAAAAAAGTTAAATATAGAAGAAAAATTCTAAAACCAACAAAAGTAAAACAAAGAGTCATATACATGAAGAGTCCATAACACTCTCAGCTATTTTTTTTTCCACAGAAACTTTGCAGGTTAGAAAGAAGTGACAGGAACAACCAGCAAACTAGGATACTCTGCCCAGCATAATTATCAAATGATAAAGAACTCCTTGAACAAGCAAAAGCTGAAAGAGCTCATCAATATTAAAAATGAAAGTGAAGTCGTGTCTGACTTTGCGAGGCCATGGACTGTAGCCTATCAGGCTCCTCCATCCATGGGATTTTCCAGGCAAGAGTACTGGAGTGGGCTGCCATTTCCTTCTCCAGGGGATCTTCCCAACACAGGAATCAAACCCAGGTCTCCTTCATTGCAGACAGGTGCTTTACCATCTGAGCTACCAGGGAAGCTCAACTGACCCTAAAAGAAATGTTAGATGTTCTCTGAGTGCAAAGGAAAAGTCTACAATAAGAAGGGATAATCTATAGGAAAGGAAAAATCCCACCAGTAAAAGCAAATATATAGGAAAGGATCTGTATCAGCCACTTAAATAAGCTAATGCAATAATTAAAAGACAAAAGCATTGTATAATTGACTATAAATATCATAAAAAGTGCAGAGTTAAGCATGAAGATGTGAAATAGGACATAAGATGTGAAAATCATGGGCAGGGGAATAAATAGATGCAGATCTTTTGGAATGGAATGTGTTTGAACTTAAATGACTACCACTTTAAAACAAGCACTGGAGTTGGCCAAAAGATTCATTTGGGTTTTTCTACAACATCTTATGAAAAACCTGAATAAACCTTTTGGCCTGCCCAATATATATAGTTATAGGTCAACAGATATGAACTCTGTGGTAACCACCTATCAAAAATCTATTGTAGATACACAAAAACTACAGAGAGAAAATACAAGTAAATAATCAAACCACAGTGGAATAAAAAAAAGAATAATAGAATAGAGAATGATTACAAAAATAGCCAAAAAACAAGTAATAAAATGGTACTAAGTGCATAATTATCATAGTTCCCTAAATAACTAAAATTTAAACTATCTTATGATCCAGAAATTCCACTTTTGGTTATATATCCAAAGAAAACAAAAAACAATTCTAAAAGATATATGCACCTCAATGGTCATAGCAGCATTATTTACAGTAGTCAAGATATGCATGTAACCTAAGGTGAAGTCGCTCAGTCGTGTCCAACTCTTTGCAATCCCATGGACTGTAGCCTACCAGGCTCCTCCGTCTGTGGGATACTCCAGGCAAGAATACTGGAGTGGGTTGCCATTTCCTTCTCCAGGGGATCTTCCTGACCCAGGGATCAAACCCAGGTCTCCCGCATTGGAGGCAGATGCTTTAACCTCTAAGCCACCAGGGAAGCCCATGTAACCTAAGTGTCCATCAATACATAAACAGATAAAGAAAATATGGCTTATATGCACAATAGAATACTACTTTAAAAAAAAGATAATTACTTTAAAGAATATTACTTTTAAAAATTACATGAAAAATAATGAAATTCTGCCATTTGCAACAATGTGGATGTACCTAGAGAGTATCATGCTTAATTAGTGAAATATGTCGGACAAAGACAAATACTCTCTGCTGCTGCTGCTGCTGCTAAGTTGCTTCAGTCGTGGCCAACTCTGGGGTTGTGACTCCATAGATGGCAGCCCACCAGGCTCCAATGTCCCTGGGATTCTTCAGGCAAGAACAGTAGAGTGGGTTGCCATTTCGCTCTCCAATGCATGCATGCATGCTAAGTCACTTCAGTCATGTCCGACTCTGTGTAACCCTGTAGACAGCAGCCCACCAGGCTCCTCTGTCCCTGGGATTCTCTAGGCAAGATTACTAGAAATACTCTATATTATCACATACGTGGAATCTTAAAAATAAAATAAACATATGTGTATCATCAAACAGAAACAAACTCATAGAGAACAAACTAGTGGTTACCAGTTGGGAGAGAGAAAAAGGAAGGGGCAAGATAGGATTATAGGGTTAAGAGATTAAAAACTACTACATATAAAATAAATGAGCAACAGGGACATATTGTACAGCACAAGGAAAATAGCCATTATGTTGTAGTAACTAAGTGGAGTATAATCTATAAAAATATTGAATTATTAAATTGCATAGCTGAAACTAATATAAATCAACTATACATTATCATAATTATTAAAAGACAAAGAACATTTAATAATATTTGTTAGTAAACTAATAAATCCCTTAAAAAGTCATAAAAATCCTGAATATCGGTGTTTCACAATACAAGAACAAAAATGATTGAAATAAAAGGAGAAATAAAGAATTTGCCATTATATCCAGATATTTTAACACTTCTCTCAGCAACTGATGAACAACTGGACAAAATAAAAGTGTTGTCTTAAGACAACACTGGCAACCAACTTGATATGTTCATAGAACAGTCTTCCCAACTACAGCAGAATACACATTCAGTACACATGAACATTTACCCAAATAAATTTTATTCTGGATCATCATACAAGACTCAATACATTAAAGAGGGTTTCAATAGCTCAGAACATGATTTCAACAACTATGGGATTAAATCTTAAAGTAGCTCTTAAGAATTTATAAAACAGTAATTATAAATGTATTAGGGGTATGACTTGGAGAATCCAGAAATAATTTTGCTTCAAATGAAACAAATAAAAAGGCCCTTTAATAGCAAGGATTATGTTATTTATATCACTGAACCAATCCTAACACCGTGATTACCATATATGAAGCACTTGAAAAAGAATAGTTGAGTGCATAATATCCTAAATATTAACTAAGTCATCACACACATATTCATATATACTTCAGAGTATCAAAGACTGATTCCTCTCTTCAGTGATACTGTCATAGGCAAGAAATATGGTCAAGATCTTACTTATAACTACCTTCATTCTATTCTGCTTATAGTTGTTGGAGAAATAGTTTCTCTACACCCTGCTCATTGAACTCAAGGAAAAAATATTAAGATAGGAAGATGGAGAGGTAAAATAATTCATATAAAAGGGGAGGGGAAAATGAGACTAGCATAAATGAAAATATGTTAGGATTTAGGTTCATATCCTACAAGAAATTCAGGCACTTTCCCTATTGTGCCTCAGATAAAAAGCTCTAATACATCCTTGGGGTATTAAAGTGTCTTGAAAAAGCCAACATAAAAGTAAATATGTACTTCAAGGAGATACTGTATATTTTTGGAAGGTCCATTTAGATAAGTGGGATTTGAGACTTCCAAGAAGCATGTACAAATAACAGCTGCTGCTGCTGCTGCTAAGTCACTTCAGTCGTGTCCGACTCTGTGTGACCCCACCAGGCTTCCCCGTCCCTGGGATTCTCCAGGCAAGAACACTGGACTGGGTTGCCATTTCCTTCTCCGATGCATGAAAGTGAAAAGTGAAAGTGAAGACAGATGTTCCTGAACACCTCTATAGGATAAATGTATATGCAGGGAGAGGTGGAGTGGTCTGAAGAATTAACAGGACAGAGACAAGGCAACTGTGGGGACACAGATAACAGGGACAATGCGACAGACACTTTAGGTTACTACCCTTGACAGGCATCAACTTTGGCTATTTCTTTTTCAACCTGCCAAAGATTCAAATTCCTAGGAAAGAGCCAGAAAACCTTAGATTTCTCCCCTCCCCCAAATGTACCAAGTTGTTTACTTTTCTTAGTGACTTAAAAATATATAAGCATTTAAATTGAATAAATATTGTTAGTGTTTTATTCCCTTATTATACACCTGATATTATGAGAGTTCCACTCAGTTAAAATCTAACAAATATTGTCAATTTTCCCTGGATTACATTTCTGCACAGAATACATGAACATATAATTCTCTTATCATTTTCAAAATGGCTAGCAAAACCCAATATTGCAGTTTACATAGAGCCTTTTAAAAAATCTAATGTCACAAATTGCAAATGTTAAGGGTAAATGATAACATAAGAAACCACAATTGTTAGTATCAGAGCGGTTGCCAACTTGCATGAAGTTCATGTGCTACACTGTAGATTGTTTGAATGTCTATATACCATAACAGAGAATTTAAGGATTAAATCAAGTAAGTGATGGCAGTTAATTATATTCTTAAAATATGGGGCCTGATGTGTTACTTTATTTCAAATATGACTATTAAGAGTGACTTTAATATTTAAAGTATGATAAGTTCTGAGACTTCCCTGGTAGTGCAATGGATAAGAATTTGCCTGCCAAAGCAGGGGTCATGGATTCCATCCCTGGTCTGGGAAGATTCCACATGCTGTGGTGGAACTAACCCCATGCACGACAACTGCTGAGCCCATACTCTAGAGCCATGAGCGGTAACTACTGAGCCTGTGTGACAGAACTTCTGAAGCCTGCTCACCCAGAGTCTGTGCTCAGCAACAAGAGAAGCCACCACAATGAGAAGCCATCCACTGTGATGAAGAGTGGCCTCTGCACGACACAACTAGAGAAAGCCCTTTCGAAGGAATGAAGACCCAAAACAATGGAACAAAAAAAAAAAGCATGACATGTCCTGTGGGCTGGGGAGGACGTTGTACTACAACTGTAGGTATAACCAAGACACTAATAGAAGAAAACTGTTTCTAAGAAGGAAAGATTAAATACTCACTAGCAATAAAGAAAGGGGTCAGTCAGCTCAGTTCAGTTGCTGAGTCGTGTCCTACCCTTTGTGTTGTGCCTGACTCTGCGATCCGGTGGACTGCAGCACGCCAGGCTTCCCTGTCCATCACCAACTCCCTGAGCTGGCTCAAACTCATGTCCATCAAGTTGGTGATGTCACTCAACCATCTCCAAAAGGGATGTTATGCAGATAAAACATCAGAAGTCCACTATATATGGTTGTCATGGGAAAACAACACTGATCTTATTCACATGTTAAAAGCATTTTGTGCCAGAGCCTGTTCTAAGACTTACTGGTATTAACTCATTTAACCCGCACAGCAACCCTCATTATCCCTACCTTGAAGATAAAGAAACATATGCATAGGGAACATAAGAGCCAATCTAAAGTTAGGCATGAACCCATGTCACCTGACTCCAGAGTTCACCCTCTACTCTATATTGCTCCTCAAAAGTGTGCTGCCTGTGAAACAGAGCAGCCAGTTTTGAGCTAAGAAACACAGTGTATAAAGGTATAAAGGAAAAACATAAAGTTGCTAAACCATTTCATTATGCCATTTTATTGCATTTATTGAAAGAGTATTTGAACTTTTATTTTATAAACCAGAATCCAATTTCCAGACTCTATTTCACTAAAGCTTGAAAGAAAAAAAAAAAAAAAAACCTCACTTTCACACATGAAAGTTAACTTCTTAACGATTCAGTGCTTATAATTGAGGTCTGGAGATGGAGCTTTTCAAAAGTCCACTATCTTCTTCAAAATTCAGAGACTTCAGTGCCTAAATGTTATCAAAAGATTCCTTTTGTTACATATTCAAAGATTAGAACTTCTTACTTGAAGCAGGTGAGGTTCACTAACACCATGTCATTTAGGTCTCATCACAATAATTGAATCGAGTCATATAATTGGAAGCTTAGTCAAGCATAACAGGCATTAACAGGTGATGGTACAATCTGATACCACCCTTAAATCTTGCTTGCAAACCCAGGCCATTTCACACTAGAAAGGATTTAGAGTCTCAGGAAGGACAAAGAAAAGGAAACCTCTGAAAAGAGTGTTCACAAAGCAAGAGATACCAATACTGTCCAGAGACTGAAGAGATAAAGCAGAGTTTAGTTCACCCAGGGCCCATGCTGTACAAAAAAAAAAAAAGGCAGAAAATGTTAACTATGAAGCGTTTACTGGATTGGCCTCCAAACCAGGCAAACAGAAAATATCAGAGCTTATAAAAAATAATTTGCAACTAACCACTAAACATTAAAAACATCAGTATTCTATTAATTCTAATTTAGTAGCAATAAAATTTTGTTATACTCTGAGACCTGTGTTTCTCCAGGCAAGAATACTGGAGCTGGTTGCCATTCCCTTCTCCAAGGGATCAGACTTTAAATAAAGTGTTCCCTTTATACAACACAGTGCTACATGCTGATGCCACCATCTAAGATTAACTCAAAACAGATTTGTTCTTTTTCTCAAAGACTGTTGAGTATCATGGCTTTGTCTAATTATTAGATTTTTCTACTATGATATTCATCAATGGGCAGAAACTATACTGGAGACTTAGAAGATCCAGAGTTAGCAGAAATCTTAGAAAATCTTTTGTGGCAAAACACGCTATTAAAATAATTGCCAAATAAACGAAAGGTACCTTTCTACACACACGCACAGTCAGAGTCAGCAAATGTCAATGCAAAGTGAGGTCTGAACAGGAATTGCAAAGGAGAGGGGATAATGGAGGGTGAGAGATACTTTAGTGAAAAGTTAATTATAGTACAATTTTAAAGTAAACTTGTCTGGTTCAATTAAACTGAGGGAAAGATTATAAAATATGTGAATTCACTCTATGTTGTTATTTCCTTTATGGATAAACATCTCTAGGGTGAGGATTCAGAACAGATCTTCTTTACAAAAGAGAAAGATGATTTTTTAGGCAGGTAAAAGATTCCACTGATCTGATAAATGTCAAGGACACCACTCAACCACATGCGTCTTCAATTCATTGTTCAGAGGTAAACTTCATCACTGTATTCACACATCAAATTTATTTACAAAGGAGAAAGATGATTTTTTAGGCAGGTAAAAGATTCCACTGATCTGATAAATGTCAAGGACACCACTCAACCACATGCGTCTTCAATTCATTGTTCAGAGGTAAACTTCATCACTGTATTCACACATCAAATTTCCTGCTGATATACCCAGTTAGTCATCAGAAGCTTTATGCAAGAGGTTACAGTAGGTCTCATTTTTGAGAAGGCAGGAGAAAGGAAGAATAAAAGTCTTCCTCAAAACTCCTGATTTCTATATTGGTTGTTATTTGATACTTCTGCACTCATGATTTGGAGCTTAGTTTCCTTCTTCTAGAGTTTGGGCTGGGCTTAGTAACTTGCTTCTAATAAGTAAAGCAAGGAAAGAAAAAAATAGTAACTTTACAGTGAGATACCCAGCAGGTACACTATTTGCCAAATGACAAAGGGCAACAACACGCCTGTTAAGTAATGCTGATGTGAGGTATTCCCTGATGTGATATATGTAGGGGACTGCACTTATGTGGCATTCATCCCCCACTTCTGTAACCTCAGTCTAATCATGAGCAAAAAAACAAAAGACCACATTTGAGGGACACCCTACAAAAATAGGCAGGCTTCAGTAGTGTCAAGACCGTGAAAGACAAGAAAAGACATAAAAGGTGTCAATGAATGGAGCAGACTAATGAGATACAAGGATTAAATATCACGGGGTATCCTGGAAAAGGATATATCACAGGGGATTCTGGAAAAGAAGAAAAGCACCAGGAGAAAATCTGGAGAAATCTCAAAGGAGTTTTTCAGTCAGTTCAGTTCAGTCACTCAGTCATGTCTGACTCTTTGTGACCCCATGGACTGCAGCACACCAGGCCTCCCTGTCCATCACCAACTCCTGGAGTTTACTCAAACTCATGTCCATTGAGTCAATGATGCCATCCAACCATCTCATCCTCTGTCGTCCCCTTCTCCTCCTGTTTTCAATCTTTCCCAGCATCAGGGTCTTTTCAAATGAGTCAATCTTTCTCACCATCAGATGGCCAAAGTATTGGAGTTTCCGCTTGAACATCAGTCCTTGAATGAATATTCAGGACTAATTTCCTTTAGGATGGACTGGTTGGATCTCCTTGAGTCCAAGGGACTCTCAAGAGTCTTCTCCAACACCACAGTTCAAAGGCATCAATTCTTCAATGCTCAGCTTTCTTTGTAATCCAACTCTCACATCCATACATGACTACTGGAAAAACCATAACCTTGACTAGAAGGACCTTTGCTGACAAAGTAATGTCTCTGCTTTTTAATATGCTGTCTAGGTTGGTCATCACTTTCCTTCCAAGGAGCAAGTGTCTTTTAATTTTATGGCTGAAGTCACCATCTGCACTGATTTTGGAGCCCCCCAAAATAAATTTTGTCACTGTTTCCACTGTTTTCTCATCTATTTGCCATGAAATGATATGACCAGATGCCATGATCTTAGTTTTCTGAATGTTGAGTTTTAGGACAACTTTTTCATTCTCCTCTTTCACTTTTTAAGTTTGAATTTGGCAATAAGGAGTTCATGATCTGAGCCACAGTCAGCTCCTGGTCTTGTTTTTGTTGACTCTATAGAGCTTCTCCATCTTTGGCTGCAAAGAATATAATCAATCTAAATTCGATGTTGACTATCTGGTGATGTCCATGTGTAGACTCTTCTCTTGTGTTGTTGGAAAAGGGTGTTTGCTATGACCAATGCATTATCTTGGCAAAACTCTATTAGCCTTTGCCGTGCTTTATTCTGTACTACAAGGCCAAATTTGCCTGTTACTCCAGGTGTTTCTTGACTTCCTACTTTTGTGTTCAAGTCCCCTGTAACGAAAAGGACATCTTTTTTGAGTGTCAGTTCTAGATGGTCTTGTACGTCTTCATAGAACCATTCAACTTCAGCTTCTTCAGTATTACTGGTCTGGGCATAGACTTGGATTACTGTGATACTGAGTGGTTTTTCTTGAAAATGAACAGAGGTCATTGTGTCATTTTTGAGATTGTATCCAAGTTCTGCATTTCAGGCTCTTTTGTTAACCATGATGTCTACTCCATTTCTTCTAAGGAATTCTTGCCCATAGTAGTAGATATAATGGTCATCTGAGTTAAATTCACCAATTACAGTCCATTTTAGTTTGCTAATTCCTAAAATATTGATGTTCACTCTTGCCATCTCCTGTTCAACCACTTCCAATTTGCCTTGATTCATGGACCTAACATTGCAGGTTCCTATGCAATATTGCTCTTCACAGCATTGGACCTTGCTTCCATCTCCAGTCACATCCACAGCTGTGTGTTGTTTTGCTTTCATTCTGTCTCTTCATTCTTTCTGGAGTTATTTCTCCACTGATCTCTTGTAGCATATTGGGCACCTACTGACCTGGAGAGTTCATCTTTCAGTATCCTATATGTTTGCCTTTTCATACTGTTCATGGGGTTCTCAAGGCAAGAATACTGAAGTGGTTTGCCATTCCCTTCTCCAGTGGACCACATTTTATCAGAACTCTCCACCATGACCCGTCCATCTTGGGTGGCCCTACATGGCATGGCTCATAGTTTCATTGAGTTAGACAAGGCTGTGGTTCATGTGATTAAACTGTTGAGTGGTGGCTGCATGGCACTGGAGCAGCAAGCAGCCAAGAGGAGATACCCCAAGTCCAAGGTCAGAGAAACACCAGTAAGATGGTAGGCTCTGGAGCAGCTGTGAGGAGATACTCCACGTCCAAGGACAAAGAAGAAGCCTCAGCAAGATGGTAAGAGGGGCGAATTCACATTAGAATCAAACCCCATTCCCGCCAGAGATGCTCAGAGGGCTCAAACAAACCTTGTGCACACCAGGACGACCCAAAGATCCTATAGAGACTGAGACAGAACTTAGTTTGAGCATCTCCTGTGGAGGTACAGGTCAGCAGTAGACTGCCGTGGGGACAACAAGGCCAAATTTGCCTGTTACTCCAGGTGTTTCTTGACTTCCTACTTTTGTGTTCAAGTCCCCTGTAACGAAAAGGACATCTTTTTTGAGTGTCAGTTCTAGATGGTCTTGTACGTCTTCATAGAACCATTCAACTTCAGCTTCTTCAGTATTACTGGTCTGGGCATAGACTTGGATTACTGTGATACTGAGTGGTTTTTCTTGAAAATGAACAGAGGTCATTGTGTCATTTTTGAGATTGTATCCAAGTTCTGCATTTCAGGCTCTTTTGTTAACCATGATGTCTACTCCATTTCTTCTAAGGAATTCTTGCCCATAGTAGTAGATATAATGGTCATCTGAGTTAAATTCACCAATTACAGTCCATTTTAGTTTGCTAATTCCTAAAATATTGATGTTCACTCTTGCCATCTCCTGTTCAACCACTTCCAATTTGCCTTGATTCATGGACCTAACATTGCAGGTTCCTATGCAATATTGCTCTTCACAGCATTGGACCTTGCTTCCATCTCCAGTCACATCCACAGCTGTGTGTTGTTTTGCTTTCATTCTGTCTCTTCATTCTTTCTGGAGTTATTTCTCCACTGATCTCTTGTAGCATATTGGGCACCTACTGACCTGGAGAGTTCATCTTTCAGTATCCTATATGTTTGCCTTTTCATACTGTTCATGGGGTTCTCAAGGCAAGAATACTGAAGTGGTTTGCCATTCCCTTCTCCAGTGGACCACATTTTATCAGAACTCTCCACCATGACCCGTCCATCTTGGGTGGCCCTACATGGCATGGCTCATAGTTTCATTGAGTTAGACAAGGCTGTGGTTCATGTGATTAAACTGTTGAGTGGTGGCTGCATGGCACTGGAGCAGCAAGCAGCCAAGAGGAGATACCCCAAGTCCAAGGTCAGAGAAACACCAGTAAGATGGTAGGCTCTGGAGCAGCTGTGAGGAGATACTCCACGTCCAAGGACAAAGAAGAAGCCTCAGCAAGATGGTAAGAGGGGCGAATTCACATTAGAATCAAACCCCATTCCCGCCAGAGATGCTCAGAGGGCTCAAACAAACCTTGTGCACATCAGGACGACCCAAAGATCCTATAGAGACTGAGACAGAACTTAGTTTGAGCATCTCCTGTGGAGGTACAGGTCAGCAGTAGACTGCCGTGGGGACAGGGGCTCTGGGTACAACAGATTTGGGTATGCCGTAAGCCCTTTTGGAGGTCGCCATTAATCCCACCACAGAGCTGCCAGAATTTACACAGGACGGGGAAACAGACTCTTGGAGGACACAGACAGAACCTTATGTACAGGACCCAGGAGAAAGGAACAGTGACTCTACAAGAGACTGACCCAGACTTGCCTGTGAGTGTCCAGGAGTCTCCAGTGGAGACATGGGTCAGTGGTGGCCTGCTGCGTGGCTAGGGGCACTGAGTGTAGCAGCGCATGCATGGGATCTTTTGAAGGATGTCACCATTATCTTCATTATCTCCACCATAGTTTGGTCCCAGGTAAATAGCAGGGAGGGAACACAACACAGAAAATTGGATTAAAAGTTTACTGAGCATAGCCCCACGCATCAGAACAAGACCCAGTTTCCCCCTCAGTCAGTCTCTCCCATCAGAAAGCTTGCATAAAGAATTTTTATTTCCCAGTTAATAGTATTATACTAATGTTGTGTCTTGAAGTGAAGTGAAGTTGCTCAGTCGTGTCCGACTCTTTGCGACCCCATGGACTGTAGCCCACCAGGCTCCTCCATCCATGGGATTCTCCAGACAAGAATAGTGAAGTAGGTTGCCATTTCCTTCTCCAGGGGATCTTCCCGACCCAGGGATAGAACCCAGGTCTCCCGCATTGCAGGTAGACGCTTTAACCTCTGAGCCACCAGGGTCTTAGTTTTGGTAAATGTAACATACGATGTAAAATCTTAACAATGGGGGAAGCTGGGTGAAGGGTGTAAGGGAAGTCCAAGCTATATGTGCAGTTTTTCCACACATCTAAAAATAATTCAAAGTAAGATGTTAAAAGCATTGTAATGTCAGAAAGTAAAGTGATCAAGGGGCAAAATGTTAGGAGCATATCGAAGGATTACAGGTGCCTAGCTGGAAGAGTATCCATGGGCACAGCGGGAACTGTGAGCACCAACATATACATAATGCAGTAATGGATCATAAACCAACATATAAAATAAATATCCATGAATCCATGTTGTTAACTATTAAATCATAAATAGATGGGAAAAAAGAGGAAATTTTCCCATGCAGAAGACTTCCTAACAATTAATATAAATGCTTTTCTCTCCAATAGGTGTTTTTTTTAACTCCCAAACCCACACAAGGGCTGATAAGGGCTATACTTGGCAATTTACTTTCAACGGGTAAATAATGGAAAAAGCAGGAGTAACTTAATTGTTTAGAAAAGTCTAGCAAACACTTGCCTCAACCATATGATCAAGGTCAGCACCATCAGTGATAAGACATGTTGATAACATTTACTCTTGATACACAAAAGGAATGGTATCTTACTTCTACTGTCTATCTCCCAGAAACCCATGACCCAGATTAAATTATCAGAAAAATATCAGACAAACCCCAATTAAGGGACATTCTATAAAATACCTGACAACTACACCTGAAACTGCCAAAGTCATCAAAACAAAGACAATCTGAGAAACTGTAACAATTAAGAATTTAAGGTGACATGAAAGCAAAATATATTATTCTGGATGAGATTCTGCAACAGAAAAAGAATAATAGGAAACTAGTGAAGTTTGAATAAAGTTCTTTCCTTAGTCATGATAAACATCCCATAAGAAGTTAGAAGCTAACAATCAAAGAGACAGATTAAGGGGCATATAGAAATTCTGTACTGACATTTTGCATTTTCAGTAAATCTAAAGCCATCATAAAATTAAAGGTCTATTTTTAAGGTTAAAAGTAATTAATTTATATATAAATAAGCATATATAAGCATTAAATATTGGATGGATTTTCCTTAGCATATTTTATGCTGGAATCTTGCAGCCTCCTGCTATGTGCCCATGGATGAAAACAACCACAGGATTCTTTTCTCTAGAAAAGTTTCATTCTTTTATGGAGTTACTTTCATTTGGTTTTGTTTATATCCTTATCTTTCTGGTGGGTTTTTCAAAATCTTTGGCTCAGTCAGTAAAGAATCTGCCTGCAATGCAGGAGACCTGGGCTTGATCCCTAGGTTGGGAAGATCCCCTGGAGGAGGGCATGGCAACCCACTCAAGTATTCTTGCCTGGAGAATCCCTATGGACAGAGGAGCCTGGTGCGCTACAGTACACAGGGTCACACAGTTGGACCCGACTTAGCAACTAATCACACGTTTTTGAAGCTTATCTGACAAGCAATCATTGTTAAGTTTCTTGTGACTTCAAACATCCTAAAGGGGTCAGAAGCCACATTTACACTTTTAACTGATATTTTCATCACTAGAGACATTCACAGGTAGATTAAAGCAACTTTTTTGAATGCCTCAGATATAAGTCTAAACTAAAAGCTGAAATAGATAACCTCTGAGGTGAAGGGAAGGTGAGGTGAAGTCGCTCAGTCGTGTCCGACTCTTTGCGACCCCGTGGACTGTAACCTACTAGGCTTCTCTGTCTGTGGGATTCTCCAGCAAGAATACTGGATTGGATTGCCATTTCCTTCTCCAGGGGATCTTTCCGACCCAGGGATCGTACCCGGGTCTCCCGCATTGGAAGCAGACGCTTTAACCTCTGAGCCACCAGGGAAGCCCAAAATAACCTCTGAGGATTCCTTTTATTTCTCACTTGTACTAAGTGAAAGGACAACAGATTAAGTACTAAACCTTGGATCCTTCACCAGTACATTGATTTGGATGGCTTCCTCTTCTTGAAATTATTATGGTATTTGATAGCTTCTGTAGACTAAATATCCATCTACATCTATTAATAGATATTTCAAATACATGGAAATCTCACAGTACACTTTCCTCTTATTCTTTCACTTTTCTTCAGTTTTCTCACCTTAGTTGATGAGATGCTGCTTTCCATAACATAGGCAGGTAGTTATGAATATTTAACAGTCATATTTAATATTTGATGCAACATGGAATATAGGGAAAGACACACAAGACCTGGCATGGAGTTTTTAATTTCTTTCAATTTCATCATCTTCAAAATGGAAGAAATAACACCTACTAGAGAATAAAAAGAAAAAATATATAAAATAATGTATAAAAATACCTGGTGTAGCATTCAGAGTAAAATATGGCACCCCATTCCAGTACTCTTGCCTGGAAAATACCATGGATGGAGTAGCTTGGTGGGCTGCCATCTATGGGGTCACACAGAGTCAGACCCAACTGACGTGACTTAGCAGCAGCAGCAGCAGCAGCAGACCCTTAAACCTCCTTCATGGATCACAATTTTATTGTGGTGAAACAGCATGTGTAACTCAATTTAGCTTTGAGCCATGCCACACAGGGCCACCCAACAAGGGCAGGTCACAGTGAAGAGTTCTGGCAAAACGTGGTTCACTGGAGAATGACATGGCAACCTACTCCAGTATTCTTGCCATGAGAACCCCATGAACAGTATGAAAAGACAAAAAGTTATGACACCAGAAGATGAGCCCTCATGTCAGAAGGTGTCCAATATGCTACTGGGGAAGAGTAGAGGGCCATTACCAACTGCTCCATAAAGAATAAAGTGACTAGATCAAAGAAGAAATGATGCTCAGTTGTGGACGTACGATGGTAAAAGTAAAGTCCAATGCTGTTAAGAACAATCCTGCATAGGAACGTGGAATATCAGGTCCATGAATCAAAGTAAATTGGGCATGGTCAAGCAGGAAATGGAAAGATTAAACATCAAAATCTTTGGAATCAGTGAAGTAAAATGGATAGGAATGGGATACTTTAATTTAGATGACCATTATATCTACTACTGTGAGCAAGAATCCATTAGAAGAAATGGAGTAGCCATTACAGTCAAAAAAAGAGTCTGAAAAGCAGTACTGGGGTACAACCTCAAAAACAACAGAATGATCCTGGTTAGTTTCCAAGGCAAACCATTCAATATCACAGTAATCCAAGTCTATGCCCCAAACATTAATGCCAAAGAAACTGATGTTGAATGGTTCTATGAAGACCTACAAGACCTTCTAGAACTAACACCAAAAAAAGATGTCCTTTTCATCATAGGGGACTTGAAGGCAAAAGTAGCAAGTCAAGAGACCCCTGGAGTAACAGGCAAGTTTGGCCTTTTGCCAGGCTAGGTTCGATGCAGGATACAGGATGCTTGGGGCTGGTGCACTGGGATGACCCAGAGCGATGGTATGGGGAGGGATGTGGGAGGGGGGTTCAGGATTGGGAACACGTGTACACCCATGGCAGATTCATGTTGATGTATGGCAAAACCAATAAAGTATTGTAAAGTAAAATAAAGTAAGAATTTTTTTAAAAAGGGAAAAAAAGTGGGAAAAAAAAGCAAAAAAATAAAAAATAAAGTCTAGCAAACCTAAAAAAAAAAAAAATAAGGCAGGGAAAAGGCTAACAAATTTTAATAGCATGTCAAGAGAACCTGCTAGTCATAGCAAAGGCCCTTTTCCAACAAATCAAGTGATGACTCTACATGTGGATATCACCAGATGGTCAATAACTAAATCAGACTGATTATATTCCTTGCAGCTAAACATAGAGAGGTTCTATACAGTCAGTAAATATAAGACCTGGTGTTGACTGTGTCTCAGATCTTGAGCCTTAATGTAAAATTCATGCTTAAATGGAAGAAAGTATGTAAAACCATGAGGACATTCAGGTATGACCTAAATCAAATTCCTTATGATTATACAGTGGAGGTGATCAATAGATTCGCGGGATTTGATATGGTAGACAGAGTGCCTGAAGAACTATGGATGAAATTATGTAACATTGTACAGGAAGCAGTGACCTAAACCATCCCCAAGAAAAAGAAATGCAAGAAGGCAAAGCAATTGTCTGAGGAGACTTTAGAAATAGCTGAGAAAAGATGAGAAATGAAAGGTGAGAAAGAAAGGGAAAGATATCCAACTGAATGCAGAATTCCAGAGAATAGCAAGGAGAGATAAGTCCTTCCTAAATGAACAGTGCAAAGTTATAGAGAAAAACAATAGAATGGGAAAGAGTAGAGGTCTCTTCAAGAAAATCAGAGACATCAAGGAAATATTTCATGCAAGGATGGGCATGATAAAGGACAGAAATGGTAAGGACCTAAGAGAAGCAGAAGAGATTAAGAAAAAGTGGCAAGAATACATAGAACTATCCAAACAAATGTCTTAATGACCCAGACAACTATGATGGTGTGGTCACTCACTTAGCACTGAACATCCTGGAGTGTTAAGTCAAGTGGGCCTTAGGAAGCATTACTACGACCAAAGGTAGTGGTTTGATGCTGTTCAGTTGCTAAATCATGTTTGACTCTTTGCAACCCCATCAACTGCAGCAAGCCAGGCTTCCCTGTCCTTCTTTAGTTCGCTGAAATTCATGTCAACTGAGTCTGAACTCCAGTTGAGCTATCTAAAATCCTAAAAGATGACTCTCTTAAAGTGCTGCACTCAGTAAATCATCAAATTTGGAAAACTTAGCAGTTACCACAGGACTGGAAAAGGTCAGTTTTCATTCCAATCCTAAAGAAGAGCAATGCCAAAGAATGTTCAAACTAACATACAGCTGTGCTCATTTCACATACCAGCAAGGTTATGCTCAAAATCACTCAAGCCGGCTTCAGCAGTATGTAAACCAAGAACTTCCAGATGTACAAGATGGGTTTCAAAGAGGCAGAAGAACGAAAAATCAAATCGCAAATATTCATTGAATTAGGATTAAAGCAAGGGAGTTCCAGAAAAACATTTCCTTCTGCTTCATTGACTATGATAAAACTTTTGACTGTTTGGATCACAACAAACTGTGGGAAATTCTTAAAGAGATGGGAGTACCAGACCATCTTACCTGTTTCCTGAGAAACCTAGACAAGTCAAAAGCAACAGAACTGGACATGAAACAACAGACTGGTCTAAAATTGGGAAAGGAGCATGATAAGGCTGTATATTGTCACTCTGTTTAACAACTATGCAGACTACATCATGTGAAATCCCAATCTGGATGAATCGCAAGGTGGAATCAAGATTGCTGGAAGAAATATTAACAACTTCATATATGTAGATGACACCACTCTAATGGCAGAAAGGGAAGAGAATTTAAAAAGACTCTCAATGAGGGTAAAAAAGAAGACTGAAATAAATGGCTTAAAACTCAATATTCAAAAAACTAAGATCATGGCACCTGGTCCCATGACCTCATGAAAAACAGAAGGGAGAAAAGTGTAAGCAGTGACAAGTTTTATTTTCTTGTGCTCCAAAATCACCACAGATGGTGACTCCAGCCATGAAGTTAAAAGATGCTTACTCCTTGGAAGAAAAACTATGACAAACCTAGATAGCATGTTAAAAAAAAGAGACATTACTTTGCCGACAAAGATCCATATAGTCACAGCTATGGTTTTTCCAGTGGTCATGTATGGACGTGAGATTTGGATTATAAAGGAAGCTGAGCACCAAAGAATGATGGTTTCAAATTGTGGTGCTGGAAGAGACTCTTAAGAGTCCTTCAGACAGGAAGGAGATCAAACCAGTCAATCCTAAAAGAAATCAGTCCTGAATATTCATCGGAGGAACTGTTGCTGAAGCTCCAATACTTTGGCCACATGATGTGAAGTGCCGACTCATTGAAAAAGGCACTGATGCTGGTAAAGATTGAAGGCAAAAGGAGATGGATGCTGGTAAAGATTGAAGGCAAAAGGAGATGAGAGAGGTTGAGATGATTAGTTAGCATTACTGACTCAATGCACATGAACTTGAGCAAACTGCAAGAGATAATGGAGGACAGAGGAGGCAGCGCTTGTAAAGAGTTGGACATTACTTAGCAAATGAACAACAATAAAATCTTTAAACGCATTAACTTCAGTGGTTAAAATGTATCACATAGTTATTACATTCCACGTGCTTGGTGACTTACATGCCTTATTTCCTCTGTTCAGAAAAGCAACCCTGTGGGTAGAAACTAATAATTTTTTCAATATTACTGAGGATACCAAGATTCTCAAAGGCCACTTGCCTTCAGGTTACATAGCAGGAAAATACAGCAAAACAAATAACTCCAGGATGGACTTGTAATCACAGTTCTTTATTGTGCTGTATATAATGTTATTACAGTCTGTCTCTTTTATTGTTCTCTGAAGCAAGATGGACTTGCTCTGACCAGAATTCTACTCTAAACAGTTTTGTATCATTAGAGGAAGATTCTAGCATATGACTATGAAATTTTCCCCTGTTCTTCTGTCACTAAACAATTATTCCCTACCTTTTGCTTGTACCCCTCTAATGATCAGAGAGCTCCTTCTTTCCTACTCTTCAGTACTTTCTTCATCACCTCCTTGGCCCTTTTAACAAAAATCACCTCTCTGTCTTGGCTCATAATTTTACCTCCTCTTTTAATTATTTCCTTCTCATCAGCTGTCAGTTTGTATCTACAGCACTGTCTGAAGAGAAAGCCTTATTCTAGCAAAAGATTCACTGAAATCTTCACTTAGTCTCAAGGACATAGAGATAACTAATGATTTCTGAATTCATAATACCCAATTTGCCCAAATAAGAAACAAAACTTTGAATAACTATGGTGTTACAGTGGTTAAAGCAGTAACCATATTGTATATACAGTAGCATGATACAAAGGTAGTGATATTTGCAACCTATAGCACATCTCAGGAGGCAAAAATAACAGGACAGACTGAAATGCAGTGGAAATAGAAATATTATACAACCTATATTCAGAAATATTTAAATAAAAGTTTCTGGCCGCAGCACTGTTTATAATAGCCGGGACATGGAAGCAACCTAGATGTCCATCAGCAGATGAATGGATAAAAAAGCTGTGGTACACATACACAATGGAGTATTACTCAGCCATTAAAAAGAATACATTTGAATCACTTCTAATGAGGTGGATGATACTGGAGCCGATTATACAGAGTGAAGTAAGCCAGAAAGAAAAACACCAATACAGTATACTAACACATATATATGGAATTTAGAAAGATGGTAATGATAACCCTGTATGCGAGACAGCAAAAGAGACACAGATGTATAGAACAGTCTTTTGGACTCTGTGGGAGAGGGAGAGGGTGGGATGATTTGGGAGAATGGCATTGTAACATGTATAATATCATATAAGAAACCAATTGCCAGTCTAGGTTCAATGCAGGATACAGGATGCTTGGGGCTGGTGCACTGGGATGACCCAGAGGGAGGGTATGGGGAGGGAGGTAGGAGGGGGGTTCAGGATTGGGAACACGTGTACACCCATGGCAGATTCATGTTGATGTATGTCAAAACCAATAAAATATTGTAAAGTAAAAAAAAATTTTTTTTAAACAATAAAAATGTTGATAATGCTGCCCAAGGTAGCTGTCTCAATTCATCTGCATTTCCCAAAGTGAATTTTGAATGAATAAAAAAGCAAAAAAAAGCAGCCCTGGCACACAATGCAATGTAAAATTATACTCTTTTCAAATGCTTTGAAGCTACAGATGACATAAAAATAATCACCTCTCTTCTGGGCAGGCTGAGCATAAAAAAAAAAAAAATCATAAACAATGGCAAATAAAAGAAGAGGAGGAGTGACAGAGCTGTAGTCCAGTCTGAAGAGGTATCCGTCCATCTATAATTTACTAAGTTCTGACTACGTATCAGGCATTGCTTATGTACACATTATCTTATCTAATCCTCACAACAGTATAAGATATGACATTTTAAATACATGTTCAGATAAATGAGTTATAGACTGTTCTATACCAAGCCCTAGATCATTATTTATTTGGGAAATGCTACTTATAGTCATGGTGCAATACAGTTTCATACCCAGTAAGGTGGTTAAAATTTAAAAGATGAAAAATACCAAATATTATTGTTGATGTGGAATAACTAGACTTTTCTATGTTGGGAAGTTTCCTTATGTGGTAAAATATACTGCTACCCTAAGACCTTCCATTTGAATTCCTAAATATTTACCTAAAAGAAGTGAAAACATTTGCTCATGAAAAGAATTGTGAAATAATTCTATAGTAGTTTTGTTTATAGAAGCCCAAACCTTTAAAGAAATGCATATCAACAAGAGAATTGCTAAATCAATTGTAGTACATTTGCACTGTGAAACATTATTGTAGCAGCTGAAAAAGAACAAGTGACAAATTCCTCAATAAAGGTAAACCACAGAACACATTATTTCTGGTGAAAGATGATGATGTACAATATATGATTCTATTCATATGAATAAGGAGAAGCTAACATAAAGTGATAGAAAGTCAGAACAGGGTTTTCTTGTGATATGGGGAATAACTGAAAAGGGGTTTGAGGGAGCTTTCTAGCATGATAGAAGTGTCATATATCTTGAGTGGGTAAAGGCTGTAAGTTCATACATTTATCAGAACTTATTGAACTATATAATTCTTTTCTATGCCTTTCACTTTCAATTTTGTAAAATTTTCATCCATTGGGAAAAAAATCACTAGCAATTTCTTGGGATATAATGTAAAATATGCTGACCATAGTTAACCATACTGTATTATATATTTACTGTATATTTAAAAGTTGCTAAGAAAGTAAATAAATCTTAAAAGTTCTCACCAAAATTATAAAGTTCTAACTATGTGAGGTGATGGATGTGTTAGCTAACATTATTATGGTAATCATTTCACAATATACACACATATCAAATCATTAGGTATACATCTTAAATTTGCAAAACATTATATGTCAATTATATCTCAATGAAGCTGGGGGAAAAGTGATAAAGCATGTGAATGATACTCAATAATAGTCAATCATTGCTAGTCTCATCCAACACTTGGTATGGGGTGAGAGAGGAGCTATGTTAAAGATGCTAAAGTAATTCCTCAAGTGTGTCAAGAATGAAACCAGAAGGGACAGCAATTACCCCTCCTTCCACAATTTCTTCCATCCATTAAATAATAACTGGACTATCCCTATACACACTCTTATGAGCCTATTAAAACAAATATTTTCTTATCTCTTTCATTGGAAAATAAAGTGTTTCTCTAATTTTGACACTTTAGCAAAAATACACAAAAAATAGTTTGAAAATTAATACCAATATAGACATCTCATTTTACTTATTGGGCAATTCTTTCCTCAGAAGGATTGTTACTCTCAAACAATACTATATCAAAAATATAGTAACTGCCATTAAGTCAGAAAGTATTTTCAGTCAAATACATTGATAGANATTGGAAAATAAAGTGTTTCTCTAATTTTGACACTTTAGCAAAAATACACAAAAAATAGTTTGAAAATTAATACCAATATAGACATCTCATTTTACTTATTGGGCAATTCTTTCCTCAGAAGGATTGTTACTCTCAAACAATACTATATCAAAAATATAGTAACTGCCATTAAGTCAGAAAGTATTTTCAGTCAAATACATTGATAGAAAACATTTATAAAAGAGGCAAAATTTAAGCCCTATTATTCTCTACATAGTGGGTTTGCTGCAACTATAATCTTGATAATTAACAAAGAGATAAAAATGTCATAGACATTATATTTAATAACTGTAAGAAATTTTTAAAAGTGAAGGAAGAAGGAAAGAAGGAAGGAAATTAAAACTGTGTTTCAACTTACCTATGCAAAATTGCAAATTAAAGATTATAAAACTAATAGATGAGGGAAAAGATGTCCTGGTCAATAAAGCCAGATGGATCACTTAACCAAACACTTTGAAAGGTGGAGAAGCACACCACATCTAAATTTCAGTACTGTTTTATAGCACTTGACTATGTATCCAAAGGATATCTGTTTATTATAAATAATCCAACAACACAGAAATAGCAATGATTAATGTAAAACGATCTCTTCTCAAGGGATAAGCCACATATTGGAGTAACACTCTTGGAGAATATCAAGAGTATTAGGTAGAAAAAGAAATCAAGGAAACTTTCATTTTGAGAAAATAACTATTGGGCTCAAGCTAAAATCTTGGATTAGTGATTCAATTTGAGTCTGTGTGAAAAATTCCAGCCAAGAATTCTCACATGCTGAAAATTCTTGATCATCTAAATATTATTCACTTATCCAGATGTGGTATTGCTAGATTGTTATAATATTTTAACTTCTTGAAGAATTTCCGTCCTGTTTTCCATCATGACTATATCAGTTTACATTCCCACTGATAGTATACTAGGGTTTCATTTCTTCCACATCCACTCTAGCATTGTTATCTCTTGTCATTTCAGAAATAGCCATCCTAATAAGTGTGAGATAATATCTTATAGTTTTGACTTGCATTTTTCTGATGATTAGTAACGTTGAGCACCTTTTCTTATACATGTTCTCCATTTGTATATCTTTTGAGAATTTTCTATGCAAGTCTTTTGCCCTTGTTTTTATTGTATCCTTTGATTTTTAGCTATTGAGTCATATGGCTCACTGTATATTTTGAATATTAACACCTTATTGAATATGTGGCTTGCAAATACTTCCTCCAGTTCCACAAACTAATTTTCATTTTGTTGATGCTTTCTTTTGCTATGTGGAAGATTTCCTTTGATATAATTCCATTTTAATTCTTTTAAAATCATTGTCTTTGAGTGTCAAATACAAAATAATAATAATAATAATTGGGAAGACCAAAGTCAGTGAGATTACCCACCACTTTCCTTCACTTCCTGCTGGGGGTTTTTAATTTCAGGCAGGTCCTACATTTAAGTCTTTAATACATTTGAATTGATTTTTGTGCATGCTGTAACATAGGGGGCTAGTTTCTCCAATACCATTTACACTCTTGTTTCATTTACTGAAAATTAATTGACTACATAGGCATGGGGTTCATTTCTGGGTTCTCTATTCTGTTCCATTGATCTAAGTGCATGTTTTTATGGATTTACCATACTGTTTTGATTGTTTTTGATTGCTACAGCTTTGCAATATACAGCTGATCCTTGAACGATAAGAGTTTGAACTGTGATGCTCCACTTATACACAGACATTTTTCAATAAAATATATAATACTGATTTATGGTTGGTTGAATCAGTGGGTACAGCCTCACAGATGCAAAGGTTCATCTGTAGAATTATAACAATATACAGCTGATCCTTGAACAAGAGTTTGAACTGTGATGCTCCACTTATACACAGACATTTTTCAATAAAATATATAATACTATCTGATTTATGGTTGGTTGAATCAGTGGGTACAGCCTCACAGATGCAAAGGTTCATCTGTAGAATTATACTCAGGTTTTCAACTGCAAAGATGATTTCTTGAATCTGACACCAAAAGCAAAAGAAAATAAACAAAAATAAATAAATGGGACTATATCAAACTAAAAACCTTCTGAACAGCAAAGGAAACTATCAACAACATGAAAATACAACCTACTGAATATGGGGAAATATTTTCAAATTATATATCTAATAAGGGGTTAATACCGGGCTTCCCTGGTGGCTCAGACAGTAAAGCATCTGCCTGAAATGCGGGAGACCTGGGTTCGATTCCTGGGTTGGGAAGATGCCCTGGAGAAGGAAATGGCAATCCACTCCAGCACTCTTGCCTGGAAAATCCCATGAACGGAGGAGCCTGATAGGCTACAGTCCATGGGGTCGCAAAGAGTCGGACACGACTAAGCAACTTCATTTCACTTCACTCAAAATATATAAAGAATTCAAACAACTACAAAAAAAAAAAAAATCTAAACAGTCCAATTAAAAATGAGCAATACATCTAAATAGTTTTCCAAAGATGACAGAGAGATGGCCAATAGACACAAAAAGATGTTCAACTAATCAAAGAAATGCAGATCAGATCCACAGTAAGGTATCATCTCATACCTATCAGAATGGCTATTAACAAAAATGGCAAGAAATAAAAAGTGTTGGTGAGGATATGGAGGAAAGGAAATCTTGTGCACTACTGATGAGAATGTAAATTGGTGCAGGCACCATGGAAAACAGTATGTAGCTTCCTTAAAAAATGAAAAATAGAACTACCATATGATTCAGCAATTCTACTTTTAGGTATCTAAAGGAAATGAAAACACAAACTTGAAAAACTATATGGACCCCATGTTCATTGTATCATTATTTACAATAGCCATGATACATAACCAACTAAGTATACACTGGTGGATTAATGGATAAAGAAAAATAAATATACATATACACAATGGAATATTATTTGGCCATAAAAATAATAAAATTTTCTATCTACAACAACATGGATGGACCTCTAGGGCATCATGCTAAATGAAACAATTCAGAGAGAGAAAGGCAAATACCACATGATCTCACTGATATGTGGAATCTAAACAAAACAAAAGCAAAATTCAAAGAAAACAAGCTTATAGATACAGAGTTGCGGCTGCTGCTAAGTTGCTGCAGTCGCGCCTGACTCTGTGCGACCCCATAGACGGCAGCCCACCAGGATCCCCCGTCCCTGGGATTCTCCAGACAAGAACACTGGAGTGGGGTGCCATTAGATTGGTGGTTTTCAGATGCAGAAGAGTAGAGGTTGGGATGGGCTAAGAGAGCCAAAAGACACAAATTTCCAGTTATAAAATAAATGTCACAGGAATGTAATATACAGCATAGTGACTATAGTTAATAATACTTGATTGCACATTTGAAAGCTGCTAAGAGAGTAATCTTAAAAATTCTCATCATAAAAAAATAAATTTGTAACTATGTAAGCTGATAGATGTTAATGGTGATCATTTTGCAATATATACAAATATTTAATTGTTGTATACCTGAAACCTCCAAAATCACTGCAGATGGTGACTGCGGCCATGAAATTAGAAGACGCTTACTCCTTGGAAGAAAAGTTATGACCAACCTAGATAGTATATTCAAAGGCAGAGACATTACTTAGCCGACTAAGGTCTGTCTAGTCAAGGCTATGGTTTTTCCTGTGGTCATGTATGGATGTGAGAGTTGGACTGTGAAGAAGGCTGAGCACCGAAGAATTGATGCTTTTGAACTGTGGTGTTGGAGAGATGGTGATGAACAGGGAGGCCTGGCGTGCTGCGATTCATGGGGTTGCAAACAGTCAGACACGACTGAGCGACTGAACTGAACTGAACCAACTGATACTTGAAACCAATGTAATGCTATATATCAATTATACCTCAATTAAAAATCAAGATCTGAAATTATATTTAATAACATAAAATGCATGAAGCTTTAAGTGAACAATCAGTTTAGAAAAGAGTGGAAACTATAGAGCATCAATTTTATAAAACTTAGCTCCAGATAAAGTACACATGCATATGCATTTTAAAAAAATTGTATGGGTCTACAGAAAAAAATTATTTTTCTTCAGTTACATATATATCTATATCATATATATTTTCTTCATTTTCCCATCTTTATTTTCCATATTTTACAATAAATTACTGATTCTTCTTTTGTCAGAAAAGTCAGTGAGAATATATTCCCAACCCTGGTTTCTCAAATGTTTATAATATTGGTTTCCTAAATCTGTTCTTAACTATATTATGGCATAGTCAGGTGCTTCAAATAAGTATCCAGATTCAAGATTTGTTTTCTGTCACCGAAATTACCCATCTTAGTCATCTTTTCTAGTCACAGATCCTCACATTAAAATAGCTGTTATTTCAAAGATTTCCTTCCATGGAACAATGACATCATGCAAAAATACTGCGATGAGAGATTTTAAAGCTTGTAATTTATGTACTAAATTCAGCAGAGGTCTTAATAGGTTTTCAACACTCTGGAAGCTCTCTAGGCTTTGTGCTCAGTACAATCCAAATTTCCTTCTTGTGAGCTCATCTTTATCTGTTAATTAAACGTGCACTCACCCTCCCAGACTTTACCCAAAAGTAAAGTTAGCTTGACTTCAGATCATAGCCCTCCTAATTATGATCTGTCACATTTCTTATGGCTTTTATCATTATAGTATCAATATCAGGGACAGGAGATTCATTAGAGAGGCAGAGAAGGGACATATTCAAGTCACTAGGAGTTGATTCTCCAGATATACTTGGTTGGATCCTGCTGGGTTCTTGTGGCCCTAAGAATGCAGTTATTTTGCAATGCTACTTTTGTGTCTTTTTCACCCTAATTGTTTAATGTGCTAAATATAATTTTCCTAGATACAATACAATTATGTTGTTAACTAACACCGCAATTTGTTCTTTGCCAGTACAATAAATTTTATTTGACTGAAACATTCTAGTTAATCATTTTGTTTGAGGAGGATCAGAGTTCCAAATCACTCTCCCTACATTCATTTCATGTCCTTCTATTGCACAAATAGAAGGTGCAAATATTGTACCAGTTTTTCCATCTCCTTCTATTGCACAAAACAGCAGAGCAACTAAGAGCATGATGGAGTATGAATTCCTGGGCAGCCGTTCCCTAGATGGCCACCTTAAGCAAATTCCATCCCCTCCCACTGTAAAGTCTCACACCTACTTCTAGGCCATTCGCTGAACTTTGAGAAGAGTTATGGCTTGAAATCCTGGAGAAGGAAATGGTAACCCACTCCAGTTTTCTTTCTTGGAAAATCTTATGCATGGAGAAGCCTGACAGGCTACAGTCCATGGGGTCGCAAGGAGTTGAACATGACGGAGCGACTAACACACACACATACACGGCCTGAAATATCTCAAAGAATTTTAAGTTTAGTAAAGGCTGAAAATGATCAGCTTGATGAGAAATATGGATACCTTTCCATATGGCAGTTTATTATAGGGTCAAGATACTTTGGAGAAAGCAATGGCAACCCACTCCAGTACTCTTGTCTGGAAAATCCCACGGACGGAAGAGCCTCGTAGGCTGCAGTCCATGGGATCACTAAGAGTCGAGCATGACTGAGCAACTTCACTTTTACTTTTCACTTTCCTGCATTGGAGAAGGAAATGGCAACCCACTCCAGTGTTCTTGCTTGGAGAATCCCAGGGACAGGGGAGCCTGGTGGGCTGCCGTCTATGAGCTCACGCAGAGTCGGACACAAGTGAAGCGACTTAGCAGCAGCAGCAGCAAGATACTTTTAGGGAAAATATGAGGTAGCAGAAATAGTATGCTAAGTCGCTTCAGTCGTGTCCGACTCTGTGCAACCCCACAGATGGCAGCCCATTGGGCTCCGCCATCCCTGGGATTCTCCAGGCAAGAACAATGTTAAAAAAATGAAGGTTTAAAGGAAGATTTTTTGAGTCAAAAAGAAGTATTAAATCAATCAGAAAATTTCCCTGTCACAGAACCAACATATCTATTCATACTCATGTTATGGCAAACCTGAGACCATCACAATTAGAAGGAATCAAATATTGACTTGCTTAAGAAGAAAATGTCTTAAACTCAGAAATTTCAAAAACTGGAAATTTATCATCCTATCTTTAGATAAACTTTCTGTCAAAGGTAGGAAATTTATCCCCCAAGAAGAATGTAGGGAAGACTTTTAGCTAGGATGGAACATTGCACTTCATGACTTTTATGACCTATTTCAAACCCTAAAACTAAGGATTTATTTTCCAGTAAAACTTTCAATAATTTCTTTCATTAAAACAAAGTATTTTGGAGCCAAATTGGGAAAAAAAAAAAAAATCCATACAAGTCAATCTTGTATATTCCTACAGACTTTACTTCCTGTAAAGAAGTGAAACATTTTTAACTTGCATCTATATCAGGGGTTCTTTACAGAAGAGATCCTCTGGTATTGGAATAATGCATAGAGGATTAGGAGTCATATGACTGAATGACACTATAATAGATCACTTTACATCTCTGAACTTCAGTTTCCTCAACATGGTTCTTAGAATAATAGTTTGTGGCTGGCTGTCTTCCCAATATGAGAGTCAAACCCTTTAAAAACCATAGAATCATATAAAAAGGCAAGAAAATGCAATTACATGACTTTTTTTGAAAATGAAGTTAAAAGAATACTTGATTTATGGCTATTACTAAATTAATTTCAAAGATCCCCACCTCCCATAAAGCAAAAAGATCAATTTATATCCCAAATAACTGGCATGCAATTTATAAAATCATAATATGCTTGGATGATAATCTACTGTGCCTGCAGTTTGATATCAAACATTTTTACATAATGAATACTCAATGAAAAAGTCCACTTTTATTACCTTCTTTGATGTTTTGTTGGCTTGTACCCTGAAATTTCCCTTACAACATCTGCAAAAATAAATCAATTATAAAACCATCTGGAAGAGAGTGAAGAGAAAATGCTATTTTTGAAAACTCTCCTGGCACTGGAATAGATGGCATGTCAGAACTACACCATTAACAAAGTCATTCTCATTAAGGAAGGAAGGAAAAGATTTGCATAAAGAAAATCATGACTACTTATTATCAGACACAATGGGGTCACATATTGATCTGCAACTGAAATACACTGAACATTCATTCCCATAAATATTTCAGAAAGAAGCTGGAGCCATTCAACCCTGTCGAACATCACCCTCTTTAATAAAAATATAGACTTTTAAACATTGACCTATGCCATAGAACCAATGTCTGAGGCTTTAACCAAATCATCCAACCAGTTTGGGAAAATAGATACAAATGAATACAAATAATTCCTCGGGATGGTGACAAAATTTGTCTTCTCTCCTCTTTTGACATCCTCCCTCAAAGTTTGGGTAATTAAATTTAGAAATTTTATAAACATTAGAAAGTAATCAATAATCAATTGTAAACAAAATAAAATGAGCAAACACTAAAAGATCTACTTATTTTCTCTGGTTAGTGTGAAAATCTCGGGACATAAAGTTTTGATTTTTGTAAACCTGGCTATGCCACTGAATGACTTACTCCTAGTATGATTTACTTAAATTGTTTCAGGTTCACTCATTTTAAATTGTAGAAAATCATATATCCCTTGCTGTCCTCAAATGACACCCACTGGAATCTAAGATCTACAGGAAGAATTCTTATCAATTTAACTAGTCCTATTTAGTGTTCCAAAACTCTCATCTAGTAAAATTATTCCTAAAAAAAAAAAAAAAAATCCCTAGGAATAATTAAATTAAAAAGCAAGAACATAACAGCAAGGCATCCATGAATGAAAAAAAAAAAAACACTGATAAATTATACACCATTAAAATATAAAACTGTGCTCTACAGAAGGCATTGTTGAGAGAATGAAAAGGCATGGACTATAAAAAAAATTTTTTCAAAATACGTATCTGATAAAAGACTTATAAACAAAATATACAAAGAACTCTTAAAATTCAACAATAATATATCAAACAACCAAATTAAAAATAAGCACAAGATCAGGACACATCACTAAAGAAGATATATATATACCAAAGAAACATATGACATGATGCCTGATATCATGCATGCATGCTCAATCACATTCAAATCTTTGCCACCCCATGGGTTGTAGCTCTCCAGGCTTCTCTGTCCATGGGATTCTCCAGATAGGAATACTGGAGTGGGTTGCCATTTCCTCCTCTAGGGGATCTTCTCAACCAAGGGATTAAACCCACATCTTCTGCATCTCCTGTATTGGTAGGCAGATTATTTACCACTGAGACACCTGGAAAGCCACTCAATATCACCGGTCATATTTTTAAAAATGAGACATTCTAACATATCCATTAGAATGGGCTAAAATGCAAAACACTGACAACAACAAATGCAGGCAGGATATGGAAAAGTAGGGCTTCTCTTCCATTGTTTGTTGTAATGCAAAATGCTATGACCAGTTTGGAAGACAACCTGGCCATTTCTTACAAAGCTAAACAGTCTTATCATATGATCTAGAAATTGCACTCAGTGCTATTTACCCAAGTAAGCTGAAAATATATCTACACAAAACCTCCACACTAATGTTTGTAGCAGCTTTGTTCAAAACTTAGAAGCAACCAAAATGTCCTTAATAGGTGAATGAATAAACTATGGTACATCTACACAATGTAATATTATTCAGTAATTCAGAAATTAGTTAGCAAGTCACAGAAAGGAGAAACTTAAATACATGTTGCTAAGTGAAGGAAGCCAGTCTGAGAAGAGCATACACTGTACTATGCCAACTATATGATGTTTTGGAAAAGACAAAATGTAGAGAGAGTAAAAATATCACTTTTTATTAGGGTTCAAGGGAAAGGAAGGAGGGATCTGTAGGTTGAGCAAGAGTATTCAGGTCAGCAAACTATCCTGTAGGATAGTGAGTGAAATCACCCAGTTGTGTCTGACTCTTTGTGACCCCATGGACTATATAATCCATGGAATTCTCCAGGCCAGAATACTGGAGTGGGTATACTTTCTCTTCTCCGAGGGGATCTTCCCAACCCAGGGAGCAAACCCAGGTCTTCTGCATTGCAGATGGATTTTTTACCAGCAGAGCTGCCGGGGTCCAGCCCCGGGGGGTCCAGGGAATTCGAAGCGGGGACGGCGTCGGCGAGGAAAACGTATTTATTTACTAATATAAGATTAGATTAGAAAGAGATAGTATAGTAGGAAAATTAAGTGGAGAAAAGAGGCTGAATAACTTGGTTTACGAGCTGAACTAATCATCTACGTGAGGCCACCGGCGTCAGTTTGAATCTCAGAGAGTGCCCCACCTTGGGCTCTCTCTCTCACAGAACTTAAAAGCCAGGGCAAGTAAGTAGACATGATGAGCCGCCCGCTCCAGATGGGAATTCAGCCTGAAATTAAAGTAGGAAGAGGAGACACGGTGGAAACCAGTCCAGCTACTGATCCCACTTCTCTATTGTCTAGAGTCTCCTTATATACCTTTGATTGTACATAGAGATCAATGGGCAATACAAAATTATGCGGCGTCAGCAGCCCTGACTCTTATCAAAACCAGGCTTTTTTTCTCTGCATACCTAATTGTATACACAAGTCTTAGATGATTTACATGTCTTCTAGCCAGAGAGCCAATTAACATTTTACAACCTTTTTCCTGATAAGGGTTTGTCAACCAGAAGACTTATTTGTGTTGATCTTCCCAAAGTCTGGTGCCACTCTCAGAAAGCACTAAATAAAGTTACATTCTTACATAGCAAGGACACAAGAGGAGTGCAGTGATATATAACAAAGAAAAGTAATTAACTCAAAAGTCTAGTGTTGCTAACATCAAAACTACTATCTATCTCTTCCCATATCCCGTTTACATTGATTAACATCCTCCCAGGTGCCTAAAAGATAAAGAATATGGAGGTCTGGCAGCAGTCATTGAGTCAACAGTGAAAACCTTCACCAATGTAATCTTTAACTCCTTAGAAAAGGCTCTATATCTTTAAGATGCTTTTAAACTTTGTGTCCCTCGCAGTTGGGGGCTGTAAGCAATTCACAAGCTGTAAGAAGTCTAGGGAACCTGTTAGGCAAGCAAGCCAGAGAGTTATCAGAGGGGGTTTAACTGAAACATCCCTTTCAAATGCAGAAGACTAAAGCCTTGAATTGACTTTTCCAGAGAATATCAGAAGAGTGGAAAAGCAGAGTACAAAGGCCGGCAGATTCTTATTCTTTGAGGGGTGGATGCTTGGGAAATTCCAGGGGGAACCCCTGAAACCTGAACACGCCTTGCGTTTGCCAGGCTTCCTACCACATGACCTTGTCACGGGCGGGATTCCTCACACTGGCTCCCGGCAGGCATGCTTACTTTGTGACAGTCTCATGTCTGAACTGGTTTTTTATCACATGTGACTAATAAGAAAAATCTTCAGTTTACAATGGTAACTTTTAACCAAAATAAAATTCTAGGAATATTTCTACCTTTGACTCATGGATTTATTTAATCATCATTCATTCACTAATTTATTTCTTAAAAACACATTTGCTAAGTACCTATTATAATCTAGATTCTAAGCAAGATAGTGAAGTTATGACAAAGAATGCAGAATAAATCCTGCCATTAGTGAGCTCAGAATCTAGAGAAGGAAGTGAAACATAACACTTACACAGAGTTATAACTATAGTATAATTAATAAAAGGAAAACCAACCTAAAACAACAAATAGCCAGAATTGCAGCATCAAAGTTTTCTACCAATAAAGAAATTAAGATCCACAAAGGTTTAAAGTACCTCCTCGAAGTACAATCTTCACTCTACGAAAGTTTATATAAAGGAAAGGTTGGTCATACTTAGGTGTTGAAGTAGAACCTTCAGCAGCTGCACCTTCTATGAGAAGATGGGTTTACACAGATGGTAAAGTGGGGAAGGGCATTCTCTATGGAGAGGAAGACATTAAAGTAGGAAGATCAGATTTAACTCAGATAAAGGTCATGCTGTGCTATAGATTCAAAAGTTATCCAAGGAGCAAAAAATCACAGCCATCCATGCAGACAGTAGCATGCTTTTCTGAAGGAAATCAAATACTACAGTTTATTTATTGGTAGGCAGTTTATTGTGGTCTTGGAAATCAGCCAAGAATTTATAACATGACCAATTTTTCATAAGTTATAAAAGAGTAATAACCTTCCATATGCTATTGGAGACTTTTGTTTTGAGAAAGAAAATAAAAATAATAATTGAACAAAAGTAATTCTTTAGCTTTCAGATGAGATTTTAGGTAGTAAAACAGTTTTTTATATATAATAGTAATGCTATTTTTTTGTATGATAAAGTGAAAAAACAAGTCTGTATATTGTCTTAATGGAAAGTGTACAAGATTATGGCTATAATAAAATATTGTTATCTAAAAAAAAAAAAAAAACATTATGTGAGTCCTCTTCCTTAGTGAGTGTAGGCAGTAAAGTGTTCCTGCTTGGTCTCTCTCATAGATCAACAAGGATACTTTTCCAAAGAGACTATTATCTGCATATGCAGAGTCAATATTAACATCACCACGTGTAGAGCTATTGAGACCAAGCTCCGTGGTTAGCTGCTTCCATTTTGTTCTGTGGTAATGGCAAGTACCACTCACACTGCCCAGGACCTTCTCCAAACTGTCCTACTGGTCACTGAAGAGCCTATGAAGAGAAGGAGTCATCAAACCTCGTGCTAAATAACTTAAAGTCCTCAAAAACATGGATAATATGAGTGAGTGCAGTCTAGTATAATACTCAATACTCACATCCAAAGGACATGGCATTGCATTCTAGGCTGTGACCTAAGCCAATGAATTTACTGGCTATAGGTCCATTTTCCTGGTGGCTCAACAGTAAAGAATCCACCTGTAATGCAGGAGATGCAGAAGATACTGGTTCGATCCCTGGGTAGGGAAGATCCCTTGGAGGAGGGCATGGCAACCCATTCCAGTATTCTTGTCTAGAGAACCCCATGGACAGAGGAGCCTGGTGGGCTACAGTTCATAGGGTCACATAGAGTTGGACATGACTGAGCCACTTAGCACAATGACAAAAAGGCAGTGGCAGTTTAATTCATCAGGATATTGTTGCATAAATACATTTTCTATTGTCATTAAGATTTGATCTTACAAAGAAGTGCATGTGGTACAAGATTGCTTCTCCCCAGCTATTTATGACAGAGTACAATAATTATGATTTTCTTTTCTATTTTCTTTGAGTCGTTACTTCTTATCTCTTCCTCATAGATTTATGAAACTTTTGATCAGCAAAATATTTTAGTACATTGTTTAGTACATCTGCCTCAGATGGCCTCTTTTTATGATCCAGATTCTTGTGTCAATTGCACAGCTCACCTGAAACAATCTCTAGGGATGGGGCTGATGGATCTACATGTTTAACAAGTTTTCTGGGTGATCTCTTGTAATTAGACAATCACTACCTTCAAAATAATCTAACTCCATCATTTCTTAAATCAGTAATCTGCAGTTCAGAAAGGAGAAGTGACTTGGCCAGGGTTACAGAGCAAGTACCCACAAAGCTCAGCCTTCCCCAGGCCTCTGAGATCTGAGCTCAGGGTTCTTTTCACCACCTCACAATGTTTATACCCCAAACCCCAATCATACACCTGTTGTGGAACATTTATAGGAGTAAGAATTGTTGATGATCAGCTACTATCAAAACACAAGCTCTTTCTGACTTATAATGACAGATTTTAAAATAATTGTTTAGAATATATTGTGGCAATATTTCCTTCTTCCAGAAAAGTATTTAATTGAGAATATAGTCTCGACACAGAATCTTTGTATACAGAAAACATTAAGTAAATATAACTGGCAAGTTTGTAATGTAGTTGCAATATAGACTTTAGATTTGTGCCAAAACTCTGTAAGGCAAAACGGAATTTCAGAAAATGATGTTGAGAAACTAAACAACGTAGGTTGACAAGCCCACACTTAAAGACTGAAACTTCTGCCCACTTTGTATGTTCTCTTAGAGTCACTGTGTATTGTGCCTTTGTTCCTCTCAGTTGCATTGGTGAAAGTAAAAAGACAATTCTGGACCTGGCTCACAAAGAATGGCACCAAAAGTCATTGTTCAATTGCTTTGACAATCAATTAAAACATTTTACTTTGAGTATCATGGCTTCTGTAATAGCTATCAGTTTAATTGGGTCATCATTTGGAAATCCAGGATAACAGGCTTTCTGCATGTTCTGTGAAGACTTTATGAAAGGCAAAGTTCAGTTATTGAAAACTGTTAATTTGATTCCACCCATGACCAAACATGGGCTTTGGGTACTGAAAAATTGGAGCTTTTATCCATGCTGACATGTCATGTAGTCTTAAAAAAAAACTCAGGGTATATTATTTAATTTTTAAGAAAGTGGCTGTATACAATAGCAATTCCCTTCCAGGTGGATTCAGTTTAGTTGAAGACTTTTTTTTTCTCTTAAAACGACAAAGGTTTTGAATCTGAGAGCTGTCACCCTGCCTTTACTGGTACTGCTGGTTCTTGTAGTCCTTTCCGTATGTTCTATATCCCATCTGATTTGATAAAATGTTTTCACAGAAAAAAATTTTCATGGATTTTGGAAGTCTTGTTTGGTAGCTCTGCAAATTAAACTTTTGTATTTTGAATTCTCAGACTTCATATCTAGTAGTGTTTTAGCTTCATACTGGGACTGGCAGGCAGTCCATGGGGTAGCAAAGTGTCAGACATGACTGAGAGACTAACACTTTCACTTTCACTGGGGAGTGAGGAGAAGGAAGAAAAAACACTTGACCTGAATGAAAATATTCCCCATATGTGCTAATTCTCTCAGTTGATGGTTGAGAACGGACTTCAGTAACCATTAAAAATATTGATTAATGGAGCCACCTGCTTTGTAGAAGGACTTCTCAGTGACATTTCTTTTTGTAAGGGCTCACCTCAGCATCTTTAATGTTCTAGAAGGGTAGAACAACTTTTTTTATGGACTTTTTTTCAGTTTCCTATTTTGTATTATTAGCATGATTTAAAATGTGAAATAATCACCAAGTGTGCTTGCTCATTGCTCTATTTTTTTATTTTTTTAAATTTTGTTGCAGTATAGTTGATTTAAAATAGTGTGTTAGTTTCTGCTGTACAGCAAAGTAAATCAGTTATACATATACATATATCCACTCTTTTTTTAGATTCTTTCCCATATAGGTCATTACAGAGTATTGAGTAGAATTCCCTATGCTTTTCAGTAGGTCATTATTAGTCATCTATTTTGTATATAGTAGTGTGTATATGTCGATCCCAGTCTCCCAATCTATCCCTCCCCCACCCCTTACAACCTGGTAACCATAAGCTTGTTTTCTACATCTGTGACTATATTACTGTTTTGTAAACAACTGCATTTATACCATTTTTCAGATTCCACATATAAGTGATACCACATGATATCACATATTTTACCTTCTCTGTCTGACTTACTTCACTCAGGATGACAACCTCTAGGTCCATCCATGTTGCTGCAAATGGAATTATTTTGTTCCCTTTTATGGCTGAGTAATATTCCATTGTATATATGTACCATATCTTCTTTATCCATTCCTCTATGTAAATTTATATTGTTTCCATGTCCTGGTTATTGTAAGTGGTGTTGTTATGAACATTAGGATGCATGTGTATCTTTTTGAATTATGGCTTCTGCCAGATATATGCACAGGATTAGAATTGGTGGATCATATTTGGTAGCTTTATTTTTAATTTTTAAGGAACCTCCATACTTTTCTCCATAGGGTATGTACCAATTTACATTCCTACCAACAGTGTTAGAGAGTGTCCTTTTCTCCATACCCTCTTCAGCATTTATTATGTGTAGATTTTTTGATGATGGCCCTTCTGACTAGTGTGAGGTGGTACCTCATTGTAGTTTTGATTCACATTTCACTAATAATTGCTGACGCTGAGCATCTTTTCGTGTGCTTTTTGGCCATCTTTATGTCATCTTTCAGAGAAGGCAATGGCAACCCACTCCAGTACTCTTGCCTGGAAAATCCCATGGGCAGAGGAGCCTGGTAGGCTGCTGTCTATGGGGTCACTAAGAGTCTGACACGACTGAGCGACTTCACTTTCACTTTTCACTTTCATGTATTGGAGAAGGAAACCGCAACCCACTCCAGTGTTCTTACCTGGAGAATCCCAGGGATGGGGGAGCCTGGTGGGCTGCTGTCTATGGAGTTGCACAGAGTCAGACATGACTGAAGTGACTTAGCAACAGCAGCAGCATGTTGTCTTTGGAGAAACTGTCTATTTAAGATCTTCTGCCCACTTTTTTTTCTTTCTTTCTTTTAATATTGTGCTGTAGCTCATTACTCTCTTTATGTCACTTTCTTTTTATAAATAAGGTAACTTTTTGCCTCTGGGCTTCCTAGGTGGCACTAGTAGTAAAGCATGTGCCTGCCAATGCAGGAGATATGGGTTCGATCCCTGGGTCAGAAGATCCCCTGGAGGAGGGCATGGCAACTCACTCCAGTATTCATGCCTAGAGAATCCCATAGATAGAGAAGACTGGTAGGCTACAGTCCATAGGGTTGCAAAGAGTCAGACACAACTGAAGTGGTTTAGCATGCAAGCATGCAACCTTTTGCCTCTAGGCTCAGTAATAGGTACTGGCCTTTTTTCCTATTCTGGAAAAATATCTATGAAGGATTCAATGATCTATAAGTTCTCTTTCCACTTCAACATCATGTGTTTAGAACTAAGACATATTTTAATCCAGCTTCTCTTTTTGGGGGGCATGTATTTGTAAAAGGGAAATAGCTAATATTTTATGTTAAGAGAAGGGTTATATTCTTGCATTCTCAAGTGAGGAGATGGTTGATTTCAAGTTATAACATGCTACAATTAAAAAAAAAGGTTATTGCAAAAGCTTTTTTGACAAAGGCACTGCTAAATATAATGCATTAGGAGGTATATTATATCTTTGTTTTAATATCCCTATATGAATAGTGCATAAAAAGCATACAAGTATTTGCAATCTCATTTTGAATATGATTTTATTTGTAAGAAGAAAGTTCAGAAATATCGGTAAAAATCAAACCATACACTGTTGCTATGGTTATTGTCTGTTTAATGGAAGCATTTGAAGAATATTTATCCTTGACATTTTCCAAATGAAGTTCAGTGAATTGTGCACGGGGGAATACAAATGGATGCATTCATCCTGACTTGAAAAAAGACTCTGGCTTTGTTAAACACTCTTTTAGAACTTTGTATTCTCAGCCAAGCATTAAAATCCAGTTTTGTGATTTAAAAATAAGTTCTGTATATAGATTTTTAGACCTAAATATGAAATTCATCATCAAAAGAAATTTAAGACATTAGGAGTATATGTAGTGTTTCCATTTGAGAAGAAAGCAATGTCAAATTAAGAAGCAAGATAATGAATGCTAGTAGTAGGTTGGAGTTTTAATTTGCAATGTAATATGAGGGTCATTTATCTCTTCCCCTACCATTTTCTTAATTAACAAACCATATTAGAAACATATGAACAGTTTATCCCTTACGCAGTGCTCTGGATTGTTGTATAATAAAGACACACCCATTTTCTACTTTTCTTTATTAGGATATTATCCTTTCAATCCTTGCCAGTCAACCAGTGAGCATTAAACACTGCTAGCTGCAGATGGTGAGAAATTGAACACCTTGCAGGTTGCTGTGCACTTAATACAACAACGAGGAGGGATTCGATGCAGTCACTGGAATTATAGTGGTGACAAGCAGTTGGGTTGTCAGTGGAAAAAAACTTTGACTTTCTTTTAGCAGACTAAATGTTGATTCCTAACTCAACATGATTAAAACTCTAATAACACACATTCTGAGTTGCTCTCTTTGTAGTTTGTTGCTTTATGCAAGGGGATAAGATGTTGACAGAGGAATCTTACTCCAGGGAGTCTAAATGTGTACACTTTGAATCTGTTATATTAATATAACAGCTTCCTTTTTCACAGTTTTATTGAGATATAATTAATTGCACATGTTTAATGTTACAATTTGATTAATTTGGACATATGAAAATACTTGTGATGCCATCACCACAATCAAGGTAATAGATATGTACAACACCTCCAAAGTTTCCTTGTGTTTACTTTATTTGGTGTGGTAAGAACATTTAGCATGAAATCTACTCTCTTAAAATTTTAAGAATACAATACATTACTGCAAACTGGAGCCCATAAAGTGCAATGTGACAAACGGTCACATAGAATTAGTGACTTAATAAAGGATGTTTAAAATGTATTTTTTTAAAAGAAGCAAGAAAATGCAGGTGGTGATGCAGTAAGAAGACAAAGAATAGCCATAAGCAAAAGCCAAAATAAAACAGAAGATAAGGTTAAAGCAAGTCTTTCAAAGACAATGCCTAGGGGTAACATCTTTCTTCTTTTTTTCTTTAGTTCAATTTTTATTTTATATTGGAGTATAGTTGATTCCCTGGTGGCACAGATGCTAAAGAATCTGCCTGCAATAGGGGAGACCTGAGTTTGATCCCTGGGTTGGGAAAATCCCCTGGAGAAGGGAATGGAAACCCACTCGAGTATTCTTGCCTAAAGAATTCCTTGGATAGAGGAGCTTGGTGGGCTACAAACAGTTTATGGGATCACAAAGAGTCTGACATGACTGAGTGACTAATATTTTCACTTTCACATAGTTGATATACAATACTGTGTTAGTTTAAGGTGTACAGGTAGCATTTTTCTTCTAATCCACTGTTGCTTCTGTTAGCTGTATGGCTGATCTGTTGCTTGGCTTTAACTAAACTTATTAATAAAAAATTTCTTAAACAGCTTTGCAGAGAAACTGATTAAATAAATAAAAATATTTTAAACTATAAGTGGGGATGTTATATTCTTTTGGTATTTAAACCTGTGGCTACATTTGGGCCTTTAAAACAAAATAAAAGTTTTAATGTTGAATTTATTGAGTTATAATTTAGATCAAATAAAATTCACCTTTTAAAAGTGTATAGTTGTATGAGTTTTAGAATCACACAATCCACTTGCAGAACATGCTCATCACATCAAAGTTTCCTCATGTCTCTTTATTGTCAGTCCTCTCTCTCCACACCCAGTCCCTGATAGTCACTAAGAGGGTCTGTGTCCCTAATAAGTCCACCTTTTCCAGAATGTCATATGAATGGAGTCATGTGATTCAGGGTTATTCATATCTAGTTTTCTTCATTTTGCATAATCATTTTTACATTCAACCCTATTGTTGCTAAGCACCACACCAATTGGTTGTTAGGATGAAATAACATATGTGCTCTACTATTGCAAAGATGAGCATCACATTTACTTGATTTTTTTTTTTTAGCTGTCCCCACAGAGCTTTCAGGATCCTAGTTCCCTGAACAGGGAACTGTGTCTCCTCCAATGGAAGCACAGAATCCTAACCTCTGGACTGCCAAAGAAGACTTGAGCTAACTGCATTTTAAAAATTTACTTACAGGCTTGTCTTTATGTATACATTAATATACACATATCTGTTGAGCTTCTAATATATATACATATATATATATAGTTTTATATAATATATAATTTTGTAATTTTTCAAATAACATTATACTAAATTATTTCTTGTGTTGTTAAAGTCTTTATGGGGGCTTCCCAGGTAAAGAACCCGCCTGCCAGTGCAGGAGACATGAAACGTAGCTTTGATCCCTGGGTCAGGAAGATTCCCCTGAAGAAAGGCATGGAAACCCACCCCAGTATTCTTGCATGGAGAATCTCATGGACAGAAAAGCCTGGTGGGCTACAGTTCATAGGGTCACACAGGGTCAGACACAACTGAAGAGACTTACAATAGCATAGCATAAAGTCTTTATCAGTCTCATTTGACAAGCTGCAAATGTCGTATTATATGTCAGTTCTTTAGCCATACCTATAGTTTTAGATGTTTTGTGGTTGTTTCCAAATTCTTCCTATCAGAACGCAATAGTGGACATCTTGGCGTATAATGCTTTTGAGAAGCAGAAACCTCAAATGCCAGCTGATCACAGATTTTGAAGTTTGAATATGAAAGAGAGAATCTGATGTAAGCGTGATGAGTATAACACAAGGGGGATTGCAATACTCAGAAAAATGAGGAATTAATGCATATAAGAAGCAGTACTCTAGTATAATGCAAAGCATAAACTCCAAAAACTGCAAAGTACAAAAAAAGGAGTGTATAGTAACAGCTTCCCTTCTCTGAATGCTTTGTATTGAGCATTTAATCTATATAATCTCATTTAACTCTTCAGTTCAGTTCCGTTCAGTTGCTCAGTTGTGTCGGACTCTTTGCAACCCCGTGAATCGCAGCACGCCAGGCCTCCCTGTCCATCACCAACTCCCGAAGTTCACTCAAACTCATGTCCATCGAGTTGGTGATGCCATCCAGCCATCTCATCCTCTGTCGTCCCCTTCTCCTTCTGCCCCCAATCACTACCATCAGGGATTTTCCAATGAGTTAACTATTCGCATGAGGAGGACAAAGTATTGGAGTTTCAGCTTTAGCATCAGTCCTTCCAGTGAACACCCAGGAATGATCTCCTTTAACTACCATCAGGGATTTTCCAATGAGTTAACTATTCGCATGAGGAGGACAAAGTATTGGAGTTTCAGCTTTAGCATCAGTCCTTCCAGTGAACACCCAGGAATGATCTCCTTTAGGATGAACTGGTTGGACCTCCTTGCAGTCCAAGGGATTCTCAGGAGTCTTCTCCAATACCACAGTTCAAAAGCATCAATTCTTCTGCACTCAGCTTTCTTCACAGTCCAAATCTCACATCCATACATGACCACTGGAAAACCACTAGATGGAACTTTGTTGGCAAAGTAATGTCTCTGCTTTTGAATATGCTATCTAGGTTGGATTCAGAATTTTCCTCAGTTTATTGTGATCCACACAGTCAAAGGCTTTGGCATAGTCAATAAAGCAGAAATAAATGTTTTTCTGGAACTCTTGTTTTTTCAATGATCCAGTGGATGTTGGCAATTTGATCTCTGCTTCCTCTGCCTTTTCTAAAACTAGCTTGAATATCAGGAAGTTCACGGTTCATATATTGCTGAAGCCTGGCTTGGTGAATTTGTAGCATCACTTTACTGCCACTGCGCCCAGGTGCAGCGGCTGCGACGATGCACAGGTGCAGTGATAGGAGGTACCCCAGGCCCAAGGCTAAGGCGCTGGCCGAGAGGAGCTACCCCACATTTGAGGTAAGGAGTGGTGGCTGCACTTTGCTGGAGCAGCCATGAAGAGATACCCAACATCTAAGGTAAGAGAAACCCAAGAAAGATGGTAGGCACTGAGAGAGGGCATCAGAGGGCAGACAGACTGAAACCACAATCACAGACAATGGGCCAATCTTTTCACAGAGACTACAGCCTTGTCTAACTCGATGAAACCAAGCCATGCCATGTGGAGCCACCCAAGACAGAGGTCTGACAGAATGTGGTCCCCTGGAAAAGGGAATGGCAAACCACTTCGGTATTCTTCCCTTGAGAACCCCATGAACAGTATGAAAAGGCAGTAGTATAGCACACTGAAAGATGAATTCCATAGGTTGGTAGGTGCCGAATATGCTATTGGAAATCAGTGGAGAAATAGCTCCAGAAAGAATGAAGGGATGGAACCAAAGCAAAAACAACACTCAGTTGTGAATGGGACTGGCGATGGAAGCAAGGTTCAGTGCTGTAAAGAGCAGTATTGCATAGGAGCCTGGAATGTTAGGTCCATGAATCAAGGCAAATTGGAAGTGGTCAAACAAGAGATGATAAGCTTGAACATCGACATTCTAGAAATCAGCAAACTAAGATGGACTGGAATGGGTGAATTTAACTCAGATGACCTTTATATCTACTACTGTGGGCAGGAATCCCTTAAAAGAAATGGAGTAGCCATCATAGTCAACAAAAGAGTCCAAAATGCAGTACTTGGATGCAATCTCTAAAACGACAGAATGATCTCTGTTTGTTTCCAAGGCAAACCATTCAATATCATGGCAATCCAAGTCTATGCCCCGACCAGTAAAGCTGAAGAAGCTGAAGTTGAAGGGTTCTATGAAGACCTACAAGACCTTTTAGAACTAACACCCAAAAAATATATTCTTTTCATTATAGGGGACTAGAATGCAGAAGTAGGAAGTTAAGAAACACCTGGAGTAACAGGCAAATTTAGCCTTGGAGTACAGAATGAAGCAAGGCAAAGGCTAATAGAGTTCTGCCAAGAGAATGCACTGGTCATACATAGAAAACACCCTCTTCCAAAAACATAGGAGAAGACTACACATGGACATCACCAGATGGTCAACACCAAAATCAGATTGATTATATTCTTTGCAGCCAAAGATGCAGAGGCTCTATACAGTCAGCAAAAACAAGACTGGCAACTGACTCTGGCTCAGATCATGAACTCCTTATTGCCAAATTCAGACTGAAATGGAAGAAAATGCAGAAAACCACTAGACCATTCAGATGTGACCTAAAGCAGATATCTTATGACTATACAGTGGAAGTGAGAAATAGACTTAAGTGACTAGATCTGATAGACAGCGTGCCTGATGAACTATCGATAGAGGTTCATGACATTGTATAGGAGACAGGAATCAAGACCATCTCCAAGAAAACAGAAATGCAAGAAAGCAAATGGCTGTCTGAGGAGGCCTTACAAATAGCTATGAAAAGAAGGGAAGTGAAAAGCAAAGGAGAAAGGTAAAGATATACCCATTTGAATGCAGAGTTCCAATGAATAGCAAGGAAAGATAAGAAAGCCTTTCTCAGCGAATTGAAAATAGCAAATGGTAATACAACTGAAGGTGAATATCTAGTTCTCTTCTCATTGAGGTGTTACTGCCTATTCAGAAATATTTTCTTTCTTTGAATTATTCTCATTACTATAAATTCTTTCCTTGAATCTTTTTCTTCTTTCAAACCATAAGAAAAAAGAAAAGAAATTTCACCTCAATTAGTTAACCTATAAAACAAGATCAGCATATCTGCCCCTTCAGTATCTTTAGAGATGAAAATAAACTAAGTAGTTTCAATATATAATCCATTAAATTTAGTTAAACTGAAGCTGATTACATCCAAGGTAAGCGAAAGGCCTTGTTTCAAATTTAAATATTTGTGAAAACTAAGGTGCATATTACAAAAGTTTTAGAAATCAAAGACAAACTCACTCTTTTTCCCATGATTGATTTTTCTCCCACTTAGTCTTGCTCTCACAGATATGTTAGAAGTGTACATGCCTAAAGAAAGAGATTGGAGAGCAAACTAGAACAGCTAGTTAAATTCTCAGAGGCTTTTCACATAAAAACTTTTTAAGATACCTGCAAAATCACCAAAAAGTTAGTTTATTGGGGGAGCTTATTTCTGTGTATTTCCTGTATAATTCAGTATATATTGCCAGTTTCTCTTTTTAAAAAGGTATTAAAGGATCATATTTTTCATTCTGTGCAATTTCATGCAAGTGTATTCTGAACAATAACATATAGTAGGGATATTCCATAAGGCATTATAGGAAAATAAAAATGCTATGTTGAACAAAATTCTTCCATTTAAGCCTCTGACCTCATTAGCTATGTCCTTGTATTCTGGAGAGGGGATTTTGCTCAATGCTTTCAACATCTCATATGCTCACAAAATTATTTTTCAGTCCTTCATATTTCATTGAGGAATTCTTCTTAGGGTGAGAAATCCAACTCATAATTACATTGCTGCATAATATGGAATGATTGGGAAAACCAGAGATACTGACTAATCCTTAAAACAAAAGGCAGATCTACAGTGATCCTACTTGAGTCCTTTCCTTTAGATAGTCTTGTGTAGGCAGGAAAGATGATACTGGCCTGCAACTTTACTGGCTTACTGTGACCAGCATTTTCCCTTGTGATCCTGACTACCTTTGACCTAAGCTATTTACCTAGTTGTTCTTAAGGTTTTCCATGTTCTCAAGGAGAAGAAGAGTTTTGGGTACTTGAAGGGCTTCTGGAGAGCTAGAAACTAACTAGGAAAAACAGATCCCAGTTGTCTTTAGGATTGTCCCTTTAACACTGTGCATTTCAGATCTCCATTTAAACATTTTTAAATGATAAAGAAATTATAAATAACAGGAAATAAGACAGATGATACCACCCTAATGGCAGAAAGCAAAGAGGAAATAAAGAGTCTCTTGGTGAAAGTGAAACAGGAGAGTTAAAAAGCTGGCTTAAAACTCAACATTAAAAAAATCTAAGATCTTGGTATCTGGTCCCATCACTTTATGGCAAATGGAAAGGGAAAAAGTGAAACTGATAGATTTTGTTTTCTTGGGCTCCAAAATCACTGCATACAGTGACTGCAGCCATGAAATTAAAAGACACTTGCTCTTTGGAAGGAAAGCTATGGAAAACCTAGACAGCGTATTAAAAAGCAGAGACATCACTTTGCTGACAAAGGTCCGTATAGTCAGCACTATGGTTTTTCCAGTAGTTATGTACAGATGTGAGAGGAGGACCATAAAGAAGGCTGAGCCAAGTTGAAGGGCAAATTCCATGAGATAGTGGAAGACAGAGGAGCCTGGTGTGCTGCAGTCCACGGTGTCTCAAAGAGTAGGACACAACTTAGCAACTGAACAACAACAAGGCACTCCAAAATAAAATATATAGATCCACTATAGTAGAACTCTAGTTAAACCCAGTTAACATTCTTCTATATAAAGGTTAGGAAAATTCTCCTTAGGGACAAGATTTAAAAAGCAGTCTCTTTGGTCTGTGAAATTTTCCAGTCAAACGTCAAGCTAGAGGAAGATGTGCTATTTGTCTGTAGGGTAGAAGCTTTCAGCGATTGGGCAGATAATCTTATACAATGGACTACTCCCCAGTCTTTGTCTTCTTCATTGTGAAACCATGTACCTCTTCTAGATTAATCTCCAGACTTTTGGTTCATCATCTCTTCCCTATTTTTTTTTTTCCAGTTTTTGCAAGCAGCCCAGAACTGAAGATAAAAAATCGACTCCTTGGTGTGGATCCAGTTAGTTTGTACTATTGTCTGTATTCCTAACCATGTCTTTTGTGAGGTCCTCTGCTCAGCAATGCCTCCCTTTTCTAGACCTCCAAATATTCTACAGATTTACTCATGTTCTTCAATTTAGCCTGATATCTGGAAATTTGCCTTCACAAATTGAATTTTGAGTCTTGATCTCTAAACTTACACACTGCTAAGTCTGTGCCACTTAGATATACACCTCTCCCATCTTATCCTTCTGTTGCCCTGTAGCAGCCACGTCTCATGTCAGGTTATAAACCTGTACTGAATTTGGAGAGTTTTTAAAATCCCTTTTAATTTATGAAAACTAAGGGACATAGAATAAGAACTTAAAAATTTCTACCTGCCTAAAAGATATTTTATAGCAAGTTCATAATCATAGAATCATTAAATCCTTAGACTTTCATCATGCAATGTCAGGACTCATCAATTTCAGCTTTACATCTAAAGGTAAACAGCTTTCTATAACAACCTGAATAAATAACTATTTAATCATTTGGTTACAAGTGAAAGACATCCAACTAAAACTGGCATAAGAAAATAAAGAAATTTATTGTGAGAATAGTGTAGAATTTCTTGGGAGTCAAAGCAGGGCTATAACTGGGACTAAGGATGAAACTGTCAAATACCATCAGGGTTCAATAATTTTTTCTCTGATTTTCACTGCTTTTTTGGCTTCATTCTTTCTCCACATGGCAAAACACATGGCTGCTTACAGTTCCTGAGTTTTATAGAACCTGGCTTAGGAGAAACTGCCTTGATTCTGTGGCTTCTGAGTCCAGTTATCACACAAAGGGCTCATCTTGGGTAAGTTACTTTTCCAGGGCCACCCATTTATGACCATTGAGAGTAGGGTTTTGTCATGTAAAATGATTGCTCTTTTTTTTAGTCTACCTTGTTTATAGGT
>SJYT01016909.1:0-26427 GCA_006410635.1 Cephalophus harveyi
GAAGGCTTTCTTATCTCTTCTTGCTATTCTTTGGAACTCTGCATTCAGGTGCTTATATCTTTCCTTTTCTCCTTTGCTTTTTGCCTCTCTTCTTTTCACAGCTATTTGTAAGGCCTCCCCAGACAGCCATTTTGCTTTTTTGCATTTCTTTTCCATGGGGATGGTCTTGATCCCTGTCTCCCATACAATGTCACGAACCCCATTCCATAGTTCTTCAGGCACTCTATCTATCAGATCTAGGCCCTTAAATCTATTCAAAAACAAGACCAGGAGCTGACTGTGGCTCAGATCATGAACTCCTTATTACCAAATTCAGACTCAAATTGAAGAAAGTAGGGAAAACCACTAGACCATTCAGGTATGACCTAAATCATCTGGACCTAGAGATTCCAATTTCTTTCACTACCATGAAGAATGGCTTGATGTCTTCTTCCTCACCCTACTCTCCTAGGTTTTAATTTCTTAATGATTCTTATGGGTCTCTTTTAGCTTTAAATGTCTTCTTCTTGGTTGAAAAGAGGAAAGCTAACTAGGAATTGAATAATTCTGCTCTTTCCTTTGTCGTTTTTATTATTCCAGTATCCTCCCCAAGCCACAGTTCACCTTTTTTCTTGAAACGTGTGTACTCAGTCGCTCAATGTTGTCTGACTCTTTGCAACCCCACGGACTTTAGTCCTTCAGGCTCCTCTGTCCATGGGATTTTCCAGGCAAGAATACTGGAGTGGGTTGCCATTTCCTCCTCCAGAGGATCTATCCAACCCAGGGATAGAACCCACATCTCCTGTGTCTCATATATTGGCAGGCAGATTCTTTACCACTGAACCACCTGGGAGCTCCTTCTTGGAACATAAAAGCTTTTAAAATTCTTTCGTCTCGAGAAGTTTTCACAAGCCATTGCTCATGTCAGCCTTTCGCTTTCCTGACCCTATTCTTAGACTGTTCGCACATTTTTAAATTCTCAGTTTCCCATCTTTTAAACCGTGTGTCATGCTAATCAGAGTTCAAAAGACTCCAGGGGGTAGTGCCCTATGTTGTTTTTGTGTGTGTTTTGGTTTTAAGAGTTGTTCCTCATTTTCTCCCTCACTGGAATAATTAACGTTTTCAATCAGAACTTTATGTTTCAAAGTCTTCTAGTTAACGGAGCCCCCTTTCTTTTTATTCCTTTTTTCATTTATTCACTAATTCTTTGTTAAAGGCCGACTGTGAGCCAAGGACTGTGCCTGCCCCTGGATGCAAAGGGAGGACTGAGCTTTACGTGGCTGCTGCCTTGCAACCCAGGGCTTCCTGAACTCACACGCCCCCTCTGCTTCTCGCACACTGTGAACAGGTTTCCTGAAGTCTGGGATGCGGTGGGACCAGCAATCTCTCCTCTCACTCTGGTGAGCATCAAGGGAGCAAAGACCACTTGCTCCAATATCCTCACAACCATGCGAGGCTATCTCCAGCCCACCCTTCCTCATTTTCCACGTTAACTTGGAAGCAGCTTGAAAACAGGGAAACTGTAAACAAAAGGAAAGCGAACAGTCAACTGATATTTTTAATCTTTGAACAGCTGTCTCAGTAAAGCCTCCCTTTAGACAGCATCCAGCCTCTGTGCCAAAGTGTACGCACATGGAGAAACCATCAGTTATCTTTTGTATCTGTGTTAAGTGGCCCCTGGTCTGCCATAAACTGGCTTCGCCTTCATTTCATCCTCCTCTAAAAGTTCTCCATCATTTTTTCACCTTCCATTTTCTTTCCTTCTATACCCGGACCCACCTATTAGGTTTGTTTCTTTTTTAGCACAGCAAGCCCCACCAGGACTGACTTAGCCTGTCCCCACCACAGACCCATAACACCTCTGGATCCAGTGAACCATCGTTAGCATCTATGCTTTGGTACAGATGGGTAAGATCATCACTATATTCCACTGTTGGTCTCTTCTGAGGATTATTCAGTCCTTCCTCATCCTCCACACAGGTACTTCCTTTTTTTTTTTTCCTTTTTATCTCGTTCAATAGACTGTATTGTTTAAACCCAAGGGTTAGAACTGATTCATAGCTGTCTTTACGTCCCTCAGAATTTTGTACATGATTCAAGATTGCCTTGCACTCTGGATCTGAGTTCCATAAATATTTGTTCAGTTGAATTACTCAAGTGTAGTGTGAGACCCCATATTTACATTCTCTAGATGGAGACACCCCCTGCCAGAAAACCTAAACCAATAATGATAAACACTGAACTGAATACAGATTCTTTATCCTCATACAGAATAAAACAGGGTGTCATCAAACTATAAATTTAACTTCTACAGAGTCTGCCCTGAGAGTGAACACCATACACAGCATCCCAGCACCATTTTCTTCCGGGGGCTTTCCCCTCTCCTCCACTCTTGGTCAAAGTACAAAGACATTTAGACATGGAGAGTGGGTACCACACCACCATTTTGGATATGTCTGACTCTAGAAATAAGTGACAGGTATAGGCCAAGTTTTACCTGAAGAGACCTGGAGAAAGAGAGAGAAAAAAAAAAAAAAAGAAGTTTCTATATACTGAGAACTTGTAGGTATAAGGTGCTATACTAAATTCTCTGTAAATAATATGCTCAACCATCACTGCCTCCCACTTACAGATAAGGGCAGATTAGGAAACTGTGACAAAGAACTCCTGAGTGAGGCTCCCCAGCTAGTGAGTGGCGAGGCTGGGATTTGAAGTCAGGCCATCTGGCTCCACAGTTATTACTCTCTGTGCTCTGCCGCCTCTTCAAAATGATTGCTAACTTTTCCTCTTCTTTTCTTATTTCTATATAATTTCTAAAGGCTATTTTCCATTTACAGTTATTACAAAACATTGTTTATCTTTCCCATGTTGTACAATACATCCTTGAACCTATCTTACACCCCACAGTTTGTACACTGGGATCTTTCTTTTATGTTACCACCTGTTCTCTCCTGCAGGGAATTTTTTTTTTTTAACTTTAAACTTTTTATTTTTGTATCGAGTTATATACAGCCAGTTAACAATGTTGTGATAGTTTCAGGTGAACAAGGAAAGGATTCAGCCATACCTAGCATCCATTCTCCCCCCAACCCCCCTCCCATCCAGGCTGCCACATCACACTGAACAGAGTTCAGGGAATTACTTTTTAAACCCTGAGTAGCACTCTCTCCTGGAGAAGGCAACGGCACCCCACTCCAGTACTCTCGCCTGGAAAATCCCATGGATGGAGGAGCCTGGTAGGCTGCAGTCCATGGGGTCGCTAACAGTTGGACACGACTGAGGGACTTCACTTTCACGTTTCACTTTCATGCATTGGAGAAGGAAATGGCAACCCACTCCAGTGTTCTTGCCTGGAGAATCCCAGGGACGGGGAGCCTGGTGGGCTGCCGTCTATGGGGTCGCACAGGGTCGGACACGACTGAAGCGGCTTAGTAGTAGTAGCAGCACTCTCTCCTGACCCGCCAGGCTCCGCCAGAGAAAGATGCCAGCGTTAGGTTTACTACCAGAGGACTGCTAGATCCCATTCAGCACAAATGTGCTTTTAAAGTCAGTCCACAAGTGTTTATTCAGTGGCTCTTACATACTTGTCATGGCAGGAAGAAAAAACAAACTGCTTCTCTTTCAACATCTGTCCAATCGCCATTGTGCAGGACACTTCCTGGGCAGGAGCCCCCATGTACAAATTACGGGTGTTTGCGCTGACCACTTACCTCCTCAGGTACACAGACCAGGAGGCACACAATCAAACCAGCTTCCTCTCTTGGCCAATTAAACCTGATGTTACATAACTACCATTGAAAAAAAAAAAGACCACAGAGGCAAACCCTCTAAACAGGATTTTCCTTCTTTAGCAGCCTCCAAGGAAGAACTGTTCTAATATGGTGCTTCTATTCCTGACAGGAATAACCCTTAATTATGATGTGCCTTAAACATCTAGACACTTTAAAATAGAATTTCACTTAATGTTAAGGAAACCAGAGAACTACGTCAGTGGCAAGACAGAAGAGTTTAACACAGCGAGAAAGGGGGGTGGGGGGCTGTCTCTTATACACATCTAGTTGAATTACTCAAGTGTAGTGTGAGACCCCATATTTACATTCTCTAGATGGAGACACCCCCTGCCAGAAAACCTAAACCAATAATGATAAACACTGAACTGAATACAGATTCTTTATCCTCATACAGAATAAAACAGGGTGTCATCAAACTATAAATTTAACTTCTACAGAGTCTGCCCTGAGAGTTAGAGGGAGCTCGTGGCACCCCCAACAGAGCTGCTGCGAAATCTGCACTATGAGGGGAGAGTAGCAAGCACGCGGCAGGTACCAAAGGGTACAAGGGCAACTGGGACCATTCCCACCCTCAAGAATGTAATTTGCTGATAGGAAAGACTTGCTTCTTTATAAAAACCAAACCTAGAGAGTTATATCAAGGGTCCTTCCACAAATAGGTCCTCCCACCCACCTCCTGTGTGCAGGCTGTCAACGGCTTACATGTCCTCCGCAGCCTCTACTGACGGACTACATAGATATGGTGGGTTTGAGATGGTCCTTCTCGTCGTGATGGGATAGGAACATTCATGATATGAAAGGGCAGTACAGTCTCAACAACGCAAACAGGACATCCGATGAGGACAGTGAGAAGCAGGCCTGTTGTATAATCATGAATTTGAGTAGCATTAGTCCCTGGTTCCTGGGACACATGCTAAATAGTTGGAATTTCACAAGTAATTGAAATATCTTTGACATTCATGAGCTCTGGGTTCCATGCCTGAATTGTTGTGACAGGATGATCAGGATGGGGCTGGCTGCTCCAGAAATCATGTGATTAGAGGGCTGGAGCTTTGCGTGGGGTGATGTGAGTGGCCTTCCTCTAGGGAAGGGTAAGGGGCTGGAGTCGAATAATCTCATGGCCAAAGAGTCATCATTCTGTACAATGAAACCTCACTAAACACTCTGAACCCCAAAGCTCCAGATCTGGCTGAGATCCCTGGTTTGGGAATGCATGGACGTGTGGGGAGGGCGGGAGGAAGGCAGACTGCCCCTGACTCCACAGTGCAAGGGCGGTCCAGGACCCTCCCACACCGGGCCCTATGTGTCTCCCTGCTGGACTGGTCCTGCCCGTGTCCTGATCAAACAATAATCTGCAGTGTAGGACTTTTCTGAGTTCTGTGGGTCGCTCTAGCAAACTGTCAAATCTGAAGGGGCTGGGGACCCCCTCTCCAAATTTGTAGCTAGTTGGTCTGAGGGACGCCTGAACTTCCAGCAGCATCTGAAGCAAGGGCTGTCTTGTTGAAGATGGCACCCTTCACTTACGCATCAGAATTGCACTTCCAGGACGTCCCTGGTGGTCCAGTGGTTAGGGATCCTCCTGGGAAGATTCCACATGCTGCAGGGTAACTAAGCCCGTGTACAACAACTACTGAGCCTGTGCGCCTCAAGAAGAAAAGCCACCGCAATGAGAAGCCCAAGCACCACAACTGAAAGTAGCTCATGCAACAACAAAGATCCAGTGCAGCCAAAAGTAAATTAAAAAAAAAAATTTTAAAGAACTGCCCTGCAGCATTGCAATATATTCTCAATTCCTGAAACACACATGAGAAATAATCCCTTCAAGAAGCAAAGCTCTTGCAGATGACCTAACTCCCCACATCCAACCCAGCTCCAACACCAGCTGAGAACTTCACAGTCCAATTTCAGCAGGAAACCAGCTTGAAGAGGGAGACAAGCACAGTTCTAGTACAAGGGAGGGTTCCTGATAAGTGATAAAACTGAGACATAAAGACTACAGTGGGTACACAAAGAAATAGTCCAGTAATTAACTAAGCAATGTCAGCAAATTTGCAAAACTCAGCAGTGGCCACAAGACTGGAAAAGGTCAGTTTTCATTCCTATCCCAAAGAAAGGCAATGCCAAAGAATGCTCAAACTACCACACAGTTGCACTCATCTCACAAGCTAAAAAAGTAATGCTCAAAATTCTCCAAGCCTGGCTTCAGCAATACGTGAACTGTGAACTTTCAGATGTTCAAGCTGGTTTTAGAAAAGGCAGAAGAACCAGAGATTAAATTGCTAACATCCGCTGGATCATCGAAAAAGCAAAAGAGTTCCAGAAAAATATCTATTTCTGCTTTATTGACTATGTCAAAGCCTTTGTGTGGATCACAATAAACTGTGGAAAATTCTGAAAGAGATGGGAATACCAGACCACCTTGAGAAACCTGTATGCAGGTCAGGAAGCAACAATTAGAATTGGACATGGACTGGTTCCAAATAGGAAAAGGAGTACGTCAAGGCTATATATTGTCACCCTGCTTATTTAACTTATATGCAGAGTACATCATGAGAAACGCTGGGCTGAATGAAGCACAAGCTGGAATCAAGATTGCCAGGAGAAATATCAATAACCTCAGACATGCACAGGACACCACCCTCGTGGCAGAAAGCAAAGAAGAACTAAAGAGCCTCTTGACGAAAGTGAAAGAGGAGAGTGAAAAAGTTGGCTTAAAGCTCAACATTCAGAAAACTAAAATCATGGCATACGGTCCCATCGTTTCATGGGAAATAGATGGGGAAACAGTGGAAACAGTGACTGACTTTATTTTGGGGGGCTCCAAAATCACTGCAGATGGTGATTGCAGCCATGAAATTAAAAGACGCTTGCTCTTGGAAGGAAAGTTATGACCAACCTAGACAGCATATTAAAAAAAGCAGAGACATTACTTTGTCAACAAAGGTCTGTCTAGTCAAGGCTATGGTTTTTCCAGTGGTCATGTATGGATGTGAGAGTTGGACTATAAAGAAAGCTGAGCGCAGAAGAATTAATGCTTTTGAACTGTAGTGTTGGAGAAGATTCTTGAGAGTCCCTTGGACTGCAAGGAGATCCAACCAGTCCATCCTAAAGGAGATCAGCCCTAGGTGTTCATTGGAAGGGCTCATGTTGAAGCTGAGACTCCAATACTTTGGCCGCCTGATGCAAAGAGCTGACTCATTTGAAAAGACCCTGATGCTTGGAAAGATTGAGGACAGGAGAAGAAGGGGACGACAGAGGATGAGACGGTTGGATGGCATCACCAACTTAATGGACATAAGTTTGGGTAAACTCCAGGAGTTGGTGATGGACAGGGAGGCCTGGTGTGCTGTGGTTCATGGGGTTGCAGAGTCAGATACAACTTAGTGACTGAATTGAACTGAACTGAACTGAAGTGAATTAACTAAGAGTGCAGAATGGCTTCACAAAGGTGGTTACGGCCATGTGAAAGGAATTTCATTTTTTTAAGATTTTTTTTTGGGGGGGGGTATCTTTTTAAAGTATTTTTTAATGTGGATCACTTTTTTAAAATCTTTATTGAATTTGTTACAATATTGCTCTGGTTTTATGTTTTGGCTTTTTGGCCACGAAGCATGGGCATGTGGGAACTTAATGGCCCAAACAGGGATCAAATCCACACCTCCTGCATTAGATGGAAGGTGAGGTCTTAACCACTGGACCACCAGGGAGGTCCCAGAGCAATTTTAAAAGAAGGGAGGATAGAACACAGCATAAGAATAGTGTGAGAAAAAGGTCAAGTCACCATGTCAAGTGTAACAACAATGAAAATCTAACTTTTATACCTCCTTATTGTATGCTTGAAACTGTGGCTAAACTTATTATTTAGAATGATATGTTGCTAAATCACTTCAGTCGTGTCCGACTCTGTGTGACCCCATAGACAGGAGCCCACCAGGCTCCCCCGTCCCTGGGATTCTCCAGGCAAGAACACTGGAGTGGGTTGCCATTTCCTTCTCCAATGCATGAAAGTGAAAAGTGAAAGTGAAGTTGCTCAGTTGTGTCCGACTCTTTGCAACCCCATGGACTACAGCCTACCAGGCTCCTCTGTCCATGGGATTTTCCAGGCAAGAGTACTGGAGTGGGGTGCCATCGCCTTCTCTGAGAATGATATGCTAATAAACCCTTAATCCGATGAGGCAGAGTCTGTTATGATGCCCATTTTACAGGTAAGAATACTGAGACCTCAGCTAAGAAACTTGATGAAGCCATCAGAGCTGGCAGTCCAGTGTGGTTTGAGAGGAGTGTGAAAGGAAGTGGAGAAAGTGTGAAAAGCCCTGGGTTTCTATCAGAAACCCTTTTTTGTTTTTCTGTAGGCAGTGGGGAGCCATCAGAAGTGTGTGAATAAGGGAATAATATGGCCAGAACTGTGGTTTCAAAAGATAAACTGCAGTGACAGAAAGAGCATTCAAAAAGAGAAAGACTAGGGACTTCCCTGGTGGTCTAGTGGTTCCAATGTAGGGGGCACAATTTTGATCCCTGGTCAGGGAACTAAGATCCCACATGCCACGTGGTGTAGCAAAAAAAAAAAAAAAGAGGCAAGAAAGACTAGAACAAAGAGATCAGGTAGGGGACAATGCTCTGATCACTGATGAAACAGTATGAGAGCCAGAAGCAAGGCGAGGACAGAGAGGATAAACGTGTGGGGAGGGACGGAAGGAAAAGGGAGTATAGACTATGATAGAGATACATGGGGCTCTGGGTGGGTGGTGGGATGAGAAGCCAGGAGAAGATGATGCAGGCATCCGAACAGACCACCAAAAATACACGCTTATACGTCTTTCTATACTGACATGTGCATTCACTGCACCGTTCCTGATGCTCCTGTGTGTTGCCTGAACTTGGTGCAGTTGACACTTTTGATCCAGTAACACATCATGAAGTCAGATTTCAAGACCGAATTCAATCCCAGCAGGCAGCCATCTAACTCCACATCCCAGATCTCTGACCCACGGCCACGCGCGGCCATCCCATGTCTCTGCCTCTCTGTGAGGTTGACCTGCCCCTGCCCTGGATGGAAAATGAGCATCAGAAGAGTTGATCAAGGATTTCTGTCTAAAAGGCTTTCAGATTGCAGAGATGAAGCAGAAGTATACCCCCAGGCCGCCCGTCTACAAATCGATGTCAGGCTATTAAAAAGCACACACATAGAACTAGTTTTCTTCTAGCTCCTCCTACAGTTCGATGGGAATGAGTTGGCAGAGAGTGTGGAAAAGTAAACAGAAGCTGAACATGATGAGAGGCTCTCAAGGACTAAGAAAAACACACAGCTGAGCACAGATAAAGTGAACCCTGGGTTTCCAGTGCTGGAATAAACGATCCTTGCCGTTCAGACCTGGTCCTTCCCCACGGCTTCCTGTTTGCTGGTTATGTTTGTGCCCCACGTCTAGTTTTGCAAGAGAGGCTACAGAACCCTTTGACAGATCAGCTGAACGTTAGAATCAATAATCATCCTTTTACTATATATAAAATAAGCAACAAGGATCTACTGTATAGCAAAGAGAACTATATTCAAATCTTGTATTAACCTATAATGGAAAAGAATCTGAAAAAGAGTGTGTGTTTGTGTATATATATATACATATATGGCTTCCCAGGTGGTGATAGTGGTAAACATTCTACCTGCCAGTGCAGGAAACAAAAGAGACTTCGGTTCAATCCCTGGATTGGAAAGATTCCCCTGGAGAAGGAAATGGCACCCTACTCAAGTATGCTTGTCTGGAGAAGCCCATCAACAGAGGAGCCTGGCAGGCTACAGTCCATAGGTTGCGAAGAGTCAGGCACAACTAAGTGACTAAACCCCCACCACATTCTAAAACAGAATCACTTTTCTATACACCTGAAACTAACAGTGTAAAATCAACTATATTTCAATTAAAAATAAAACCAAAAAAATTATCCTTTTACCAAATCCTCAAAATGTTCTGAGTACTCAGCTCATCAACATTATTCTAGCTCCCACTTCCCCCACTGTAAAAAGCGTAGCTCTTCTAGTAACACGGACTAGAGGAGAACAGAACCAGAAAGGAAAAGAAAAAACCTGACTTCCTGTGCCTCTAGAGGCTGAGCTATGAGGGGGCCGTGAAGTTCTGGAGGATGGGGGTGTCATGTGTGGGTCTGTCTGCCTCACTCACCCTCCTGACATTCCCAAGAACCAAGCATCCTTTAAAGCACTCATGTGAAAACGTTTAAAGAAAGACGTACTGAAATGCACTCTTACACAGGCCCCTGACACATAATCAATACCCCTTTAAGCACACACATCTATATCTTGCATTAACCTTGCATCTCACTGTGATTTAGGAAGTAACGCTGTGTTTTAGCCCCAAATCTTTTCCAACCTGACATCACTCTGTAACACACAGATTATCATAAAGAGACGGAAATACTTCCAAATGTGGCAGAACTCAGGGCATGACATGTAAATAGAGCCTTCTACAATGATTTCAAAGGATACTAAAATTCATCCGATGTAGTCAATGGTTCCATAAGGTACCTGAGAATCAGATCAGGTGGCATGGACACTGGAACCTTTTTATTTAGTTCAAATAAAGTGTCTCCTTCCCTCACTTTCAATCATCCAGTTTTAGCAAAAAGAAAAAAAAACAACTGTCAGCTTCTCACGTCAGGTCTTTATACAAAAGGTCTCATCTCTATGCAGTAGGCAACAGAAAAGTCAGACAATGCAGAATTCTAATTGATCCAAACTAGAACCTCTATGTATCACAATGTCCTCCCACAGAAACAGTTGCTTTTAACAATGTTACATTTTTCTTCTTTCTTTAAAGGGGAAATAAGCAACTTTCAATTTATTATAAATAAGGGAGGGGACCAACATTTGGATACTAATAGGTGTTATCTGATGTGCTGAGGCTTACAAATATTGTCCCCTTTTCATTTCTATAAATGTTCCTCTTAGGTAGAAACTATCCCATTTTACAGATCATAATTAAACCCAGAAGAAAATTAATGAGCATCCATGTAGAATCTTTTAGAAAGGTACCATATTTTGAAACCGAGCCCATTAGCACGGAAAGGAAATCCCATCATGTTTGCTTTCGATTGGCAAAGGTGAGACTATGCCTCCAGCAGGGAGACTTTATCCTTTGGTATTCAGATCTGGTGAAGCTTGGCCACCGGACCACCATTCAGGTTCTATAAGGTCTATTCTCAAGCCAGCTCCTCTAGATGCCCAGGCTCAGAAGGAGCTCTGCTGGACCACATCCAGAACTGGGGGAGGAGGCCAGAGGCCGCACTCTGGGCTGCAGCATAACCATCACACTCACTGAGGCAGCCAGTCTCTACTGAGCGCTAAGTGCCAGGCTCTGCAGATACTGGGGAAGCAAGACAGCTGCCCTCAGAGCCACGCCATGCAGGAAGAGGGCTCGTGGCTCCTCCACAGGATGGTGAGGGCTCTTGTGGCTGAGCTGAGTCCTGAAGGATGGCTGGCTATGGGAGAGGGTGTGGTTGCACAGAGAGAGTGAAAGCAGAGGCTGTCTGAATTCACGCACTTTCGGCACAGCACTGTACATACTGGCAACTTCCAAGGCTCTGTGATGTGTGGGGCGTTAAGAATAGGGAACTAAGCTAGGGTTTCTCAAGATTTTTTTGACTACATCTTCCAGTAAAAATATTTTTTACATCATGATGCTATACACACTTTACACATACGACTTGAAAAAACCTTTGCCAAAACAGTACTCTTTCCACTACTCAAATGCATGCTGATATTTTCTCTCTTCTCTTCTCTCTCCCCTTCTCTCCTTCATTCTTTAAGTTCTAGACACAACCCTCAAACAGGTGGCAACCCACAGTGCACAAAATACTGGTATAAACCTTCTAACAGGTGTGACTATCATTTCTTTGAACAACACGAGTTCGAACTTCAAGGATCCACTTATACATGGATTTTTTCCAATAAATACTACAGTGGAACCCGATCCCCAGGTGGTTGAACTTGAGGATGCAGAACCACCAATGTAGAGAGAGCTGACCATGGACTTGAGCGGCCTCAGATTTTGGTATCTGAGGAGAGGTCCTGGAACCGGGTACTAAGGAAATTCCTCTTCTGCCTTCCATCCTTTTTTTCCTCCTTCACCCCTCAACAAAGCACCACCAAGGAAATAAGAGCACCACACTTTGGTGAAGGTCTGTGATGTGCCAGAAACCAGTCTGGAACCTTGACATGCCCAGTGCCTGTCATTCTCACTCAGATCTGCAGGTTAAGCATTACTATTCGCATTTAGGAGTCAGACATGACTGAGTGCATGCGTTCACGCACACACACACACACACACACACCTATACCCATTTCACAGGTGAAAAGACAAGTTCAGTGATCAGAGAAGCAGTGGACCATGATAGAACCAGGATTCGAGTTTAGTTTTGTCTGGCTCCAGTTCGCCAATTGTCCCATTGTGCCTTTCATGAAAAGTTCTTAAGTAATTAAAGCTAACCTAATAGCAAGAATTTCCTAAGTCCCCTTGAGATAACTCAAGTCCTTGGAGTGTTATGGAACCAGGTTTGGGAGGCGTCAGGAGAGATAAGGCAAATATGTGATGGAAAAACCTCTCAGGTTTAAATTGAATTTCCTTCTGTGTCCTCTGAGGTCCCCTTAGTAAAGGCACTGGTGGAGAGTCACCAACAGAGAAAGAGGAGGTGAGAGTTGCTGGGTCGCTGGCCTAGATAACCCCCTGACGGCAAGCTGGCTGAACGGAGCTGACCGTTCTGAGTGCCCCGTAACCAGGAGCACCTTGCCTGGCATCATCCAGGCTGCAGATAGACCATAAATATTCACAAGACAGAATGCTAACACAGGCAGAGTGAAAGTAAACACAGCGAACGGCTCCTGCTGGTTTATTTTTAAATTGTTCCAAAATTATGTTAAGTGAAACTATCTGGTGAGAAGGAAGCTTCTTTGGAAGGATAACGAAGCATATTTAGTACAGACACTTGTGTTCCTTCAGGCCCCTAACTGAAGATACACTTGACACAGATACAAGGGATATTAAATGTGGGCAGGTCAGGACAAATGGGCAGCCCCCCCCAAAATCCCTGCAAAAGTGCTGATTTGGGGAAACTATTGGCAGTGTTGCACTAAGAGATGGCATCATAAACTGGCCCTTCCCCTGACCTAAAATGACGTGCTACTTTGTGACAGTACATGAAATGGCCAGTCACTGGCATTGTGAAGTGATGATACTGCTCAGAATATCTTAAGAACCAATCTGTTCTTTACAAACATATAATAAAGGCAATTCTGGCACTTACAATACATTAAATTCTCTGACAAACAGCCTTAAGGGGTTTATGTTCTCTGTGGGGTTTGTTGGGTAGCAATACATTTATAGTTTAACTTGGCATACTAATTCACCTACAGATATGAGCGGTGTTTTTTGTCTAATCAGCTAGTGTTATGTTCCTAGCATTTATAAGCAATAAAAATATCGCCTAGTCCTCTTTTCTTTGCAAGTTCCGTGATGGGAAGAAATCTTGAATGTGCAAAAGAATCCACTGCCTGCTGACAAAACATAAAGGCTTGTGGAAACATGACATGTGCTCAAGTCGATCAGTTTGTTTTTAAATATTCTAATAGGGTACACTGCTGCATTGGGAACTAAATGTGTATCATGCCTAATCTTACAACTAGTGTGCACTATACTTTGATCTTTCTATCAAAAGATCAAAATTTAAATAGTATGCAAATTATATTTTACACATGTTCTCCTTTGCATGAAATCAAACAGAAAACTTGTTTCTTCTCTAAACACATGAGAATATAAACAAGCAATACATTTAAACTAAAGAAAATACTCACTACTTTATTCCATTTAAAAAAAAAAATTGCCCCTGGGTATCAGTTAAAATGAAGCCTTTATGTTTTCCTAAAAAACCCTAAATGTCTGCTTATGCTTTCAATTTTTTTCAGCATATTTTAATATTTACTTTAAAGGTTCTTAAGTTAATTACATGCATTATTTTTACAAGAAATGCTACTTAAGTCCTCTTCCTGAAAGCTCTGACAGTTTATGTAAAACAACAGAAGTGACAGCAGAAATTAAACAACTGATGGTGAATCTCCAGTAATCAAGAAAAGTTGTCATTTTTATAACAACTGAATGTAAAGTATGAACCTTAATTGGATCCTGGACTTAAATTAAAAAAAAAAAAAACAAACAGCTATAAAAGATATCCTGAGGATAGTGAAGGAAATGTGAATATGAACAAGATTTTAAAAGCTATTATGAAATTTTTGTTAAATTTTTAAGTGTGATATTGGCTCTGTAATTCCTTAAGAAAAACATCCTTAGTCTTAGTACCTGTGTGATGTCATTTTTAGGGATAAAATATTTTGATGTATGAAACTAACATAATGCCTAAAACTGATGAATGGCCCAACAATAATAAATATATCTAGATAGATAACTAGATAAACAAATGAGGCAAATACTGCAAAATGTTAAGAACAGCTACATCTCAGTGGAGGGTATACGGAAGTTCATTGCCTTATTCTTTGAACCATTTTGTATGCATGAAAATCTTCACAATAAAAAGTTACAGGGGGTGAAGAACAGTCATTTTCATTTAAGCATGTATATATATTCACTCCTGAGCCAAACCAGGGGCAGATAAAATATTACTGTACATGGACATAGAATGTTTCATTTTCCGGTAGCAGTATGCTTCAGAGAATCAATTTTCCACCAGTGACCCAGAGAAATGATGGCAGCCCTTCTGGCCAAGACCACAGGGAACAGCTGATTGACGCACAGCACCTGATTTAGAGCAAAGGCATTGGGATCTCCAGAGGGTAATCCACGCTGACCAGTGAATCTACGTGGCAGCCTGTGCCCTTGGAAAAATAAGGGTCAAGAATAGGGGCCTACCAGCCTGGAACAGCAGACAGAACCTGCAAGCTTGCCAGGCTTGTTTTCTGGGAGACAGCATATCAAGCTGTGACATGAATGTAAAACTAAATTAAACATTTAAGCCGTCAACTCTACTCACTAAAGATGGATTTCTGTCTTCCCCTGTCTCGCTGCTCTATGAAGTGGACTACCAGTTCCGACATTAAGCAAAACATCTGAGACGCTGCTAACCCCCAAAACTCAACCTAAACCTAATAACAAAGCACTAGAAAGTACATAAGAAATTTTAGAGAAAACCTGTAAGCATTCCATTTAGATACACCTAAAGTATTAGAAATAAGACTCAGACCTATGAAACAACACAGCAAGATATTTCCTGTCTGCAAAGAGAGGGTTTGGGTTTGAGGGGAGTCCAAATTTCCACAGTTCTGGGCACTAATTCACTGAAGTCAGGGGACCAACCAGCCAACCATGACTTGCTGCAGAATCTGATGGTCTTTTTTAACTGGAGTGAACTGAAACTCAGCAGTAAGCTTTGAACTTTCAAGTGACCCAAAGCAGTCAAAGACTCCACTTCAGTTACACTTCTTTTTTTTTTTTTTTTTTTGTCCTTTTTTATTTTTGTCATCTTTTTTCTCCCTCATTCAGTTCTTTGTGTGTGTGAGCATATGTGTATGTCTATAAACATATATTTGTTGTTGTTTAGTCGCTGAGTCGTGTCCAACTCTTTTGAGACACCATTGCAGCCCACCAGGCTCCTCTGCCCATGGGGTTTCCAGGCAAGAATACTCGAATGGGTTGCCATTTCCTTCTCCAGGGGATCTTTCCCACTCAAGGGAACCCAAGTCTCCTGCTTGGAAAGCAGGAGATTCTTTACCACTGAGCCACCTGGGAAGCTCACATGTATATAGTATAGATATATCTTACATACATATATATACACACATAAATACATTATGCATACACATATATATTTGCTGCTGTCTTCTCCTTTTCTCTTTCCTGGCTTTCCTCTTCCTGTCTTTCCCCTTATCCTCCCCATTCCTCCAGGACCACCAAAGTTTATCACTGGGTTAAACTTCAGACTGTGAAGCTATAAAGAATCCTGATGTGGCCCAAGCAGCCTGATGGAATCAGGCCACAGGCTGGAAGAGTTACAGTGTTCACTTTCCTTCAAAGAACAATCATCCTGCTTATGGGTCGTGGGGGTGGGATGGAGGTGCGTTGCTCTCCATTCTAGTTACTGCTGCCTGCTTTTAATCTCTAACCAACCCTCCATACCTCTAAGAGAAGCAGGTGACCATGACCCTGGGACCTCATTCATTGCTCTGTGTTATTCTAGTAAGAGGCATGATACAGGAGGGCTGAAAACATCAATGGACTATCTGTGGACTTCACTTATTCAAATCATGAATTCTGTTCAATGCTACTGTTTCATGTTTCTGGTCTATTTGTAAACACTAAACTAGGACCAAATGAAATACAAAGAGATTATTAATTAAGTTATTCACCAGAGAGGTATGAGCACATTACATCCATTTACCAAAAATTTAACTATCTATGAGAAAATCACTCCCATGCATGAAGCAGGAATGAACCACAGGCCCTCCATCTCCAGGAGACCTGAACGAATCTGTTTTCAAAACTCCAGGGAGAATGAATCTCTGGCAATATTCCAGCCAGAAGGCTAGGGCTCCTCTGCCGCCTCCAGGATGGATAAGCCCCCACAAGGGAACCGGGAAGAAAAAGGTTCAGCCATCAGGGCCAAAAGCCCATAGTCGAAAACAGTCTGAGTGGGAGGATGCTCAAAAAGTGGAGAAACACAGGCGGAGGGTAGGAAGGTAGCCATTTGGACACACTGGGCTATGTCGACCATTTGCAGGCTCCAGGAGTGATCTGAGCCCCTTTCCCAGGCTTATCCTTTCAAAGCCTCAACTCCTTTATCTGACAAATGGGAATAATAACAACCCTCTAAGCTGTAAGGTCTGTAATGATTAAATGAGTCAGTATGCACAAAGTGCTTAGAATAGGGCCTGAGACATGATAAGCACTGCATGCTGCTGCTGCTGCTGAGTCGCTTCAGTCGTGTCCGACTCTGTGCGACCCTATAGACGGCAGCCCACCAGGCTCCCCCGTCCCTGGGATTCTCCAGGCAAGAAAACTGGAATGGGTTGCCATTTCCTTCTCCAATGCATGAGAGTGAAAAGTCAAAGTGAAGTCACTCAGTCGTGTCCAATTCCTAGCGACCCCACGGACTGCAGCCCACCAGGCTCCTCCGTCCATGGGATTTGCCAGGCAAGAGTACTGGAGTGGGGTGCCACTGCCTTCTCCAAGCACTGTATAAATGCTACCTAGTCACAATTACCATAGATTGGAAGCATGCCAACAGTAAAGCCCACCAAAGATAACTTACCAACTTTAATCCCCACCAACAGACCTACTATTAACCAGTTGGAAATACCCAGGTCTCAATTCTTTGCTTCCCTTTTTAAGCTCCAGCATCTCCTGAGCGGTCTCAGCTAAAGCCAAAGGAGCAAGACTCCTTTCTCCAAGAGACTAGATTGGGGCAGAAAATGTAGCATGGCCATACCATATGATTAAAACGGAAACTGGCATATGAATAAAATGCAAATCTGACATGCATTTCATAGCTTGCATGTTCTCAGGTGTGTAAGTTCCTCAGCTTCTAACCAATGTCTCTAACTGCAACACTGAATCTTAAGAACTAACCTTGTTTGAAGACACACACAAATTACCCAGCACATCAGAAAGACAAAAATGCAATGACCTTCAGCAAAGTACATGGCCCCAGAGGATGTGGCATAAACAGATAACTGGTCACCGCCACACCTAGGAGACAACAGTAAGCCAATTCTTCAGAACAGGCAGATCCACCCACTGCTCTGCTCTGCTGCTGTGCCCGCACCTGGCACACCATGTTGACAATACTTACGCATTACAATAGGGCTTCTTTTCATAGCCTTTGTAGTTGTTCATGTTGAGAGCCATCTTACAGACTTCACAATGGAAACATCCTTTATGCCAATACTGAAAAAAAATAAATGTTTAAAATGTCAGTGCAATGCCAGTTCTTTCCAGGATGGGTACAGAAAACAGACATTTTTAGTCCTCCTATCTGAAAATACTACAACAAAATGACTGTAGGTACCAGTGGACGTCTCAGACTTTCAGTTAAGTAAATAATGCCGGCAGTTATTAAAACTGAGTTTTAAATGAATGCCCACCGCAGTGTACAGACTCAGACGGAAGAAATGCCAAGGGCTTTGCCCGGATCACACTACTGTGAGCAGCCAAAAAGGAATTCTGCGCCTGGTTAATGGAGAAATAGAAACTGTGAAGTGGCCTCAAGGAAAATGAATCCAATTCAAAGCGCCTAAACCGTCCGGGCCATCTTGATAAACAGAGTCCACCGCAAGTCAGGCAACCCGAAGTGGCAAGAGGCGCACTATGTAGGTACCCCTGGCCTCCCCATGCCTGTCCAGCTTCCACTAAATTGAGAGAAAGATGGACTCTGGTATGACTATAGGGATGACGGCGTGCACTTAAGAGGCATTTGTGTGACCACAGGCAAATTTCACCAGGACCGCCTTCGGCCAGGTTCAATTGTCACTTAGGATAGAGCCAGGGTCTCTCTCCTGGGCTGTTAAACTCCATCCACGCCCGCGAAGGGTAGGGAAGCGGGGCTGCAGGGGGCTGGGCGAAAGCCACTTCCTCTGGAATTCCCAACCGGGTGGATTAGCCCCCCGTGGGTCTGGCTCGCCGCGCTCAGCCCGGGCTCTCCGGCGGGGATTATTCTTAGCAATGCGGCAGCGCCTGCCCCATGACATATTAATTACTATTTGCCTCTCCACCTCGCCGCCTTCGTGGGAGGCGCTGGGGCGGGGGTGAGGTGGGGATCCGGGCGGATCCTTGGGGTGCGGGTGCAGGACTAGGAGGGGTCCAAGTGGAGGTGGGAGGGGTGCGGGCAGCCGAACTGCCCCTGCGGGCCCAGCCCCGGCTCTCCCGGCCCCGCGCCGCGCTCGGCCAGGCGCCCTCCGCAGCCGCTCTGCCGCCGCCGGCGCAGCGCCGCACCCCCGCCGCCCGCACCCCGACAAAAGCCTTTCCCGGTTCCAACATCACGGTCGCTACGCGTGCTCTCTGGCACTCCTGCGGGCGTCTTCGTGTGCCCTCACCCGATGCCAAGACATACACACACAAACACTCACACACACACATACACACACACACACACAGGCACTCCGCTGCCGCAGCAGGGGCGGCCAGGTGGGCGGCGGCGGCGGTTCGGGGGACAACAGGGTCGGGGAGGGCTCAAGCCCGCGCACTCCTTGCCCCCCATTTCTCCTCTCTCCTGCTCCAGCCGGTACCCCACCCCCACTCCCAGGCAGACTGACGTTCTTGGTGCCCAAAGGTCGCGGGGGGCGGGGGTACGCCCACCCTCCTCCTCCGGCCTCGGGCCGCGGGCGGCGGCGCAGGAACGCCCGGCGCAGCGCCCAGTCCCCGGGCAGAGGATGGTCCAGGAGCGCGCAGCGACGCGCTCAGGCCCGGGAGCCCGGAGACCTGCGGGGAACCTGGGGATTCACGTCCCCGAAGCGCCCTGGGCTGTGCCGCGCCTGTTCCTACGGGTCTTCTCCCCGAGAAAGCGTCTCCCGCGTGCCGCGTGAAGTCCTCGGACCCTGGATGGGGTCCTCACTGGCTCCCCACCACTGCACTTTTTAAATCTATTCTTGGAGAACGATTGGTCATTTTAGACCCGAATCAAGTCTTTCCTGATTAATTAAACGGTCGTCATTCATTTAGCTGTATTTTTGCAATTAAACAACGTAGGGTCTACGAAAAGTTCTTCACCTCCATTAAGGGATGCAATTACAAACTCATGGTCCTAACCAGAAGGGCCAGAAATCAAGTTGAAGGCCCAGTGTAGGATATCAAATGGAATTAGAATCGGTTTGTTGTTTTAATGTCATTGGACTTGCTTTGCAAAACGCAGCAGAATGGAGCTACTTGGCCTGAGTTGAAAGCCCAACCCTCCCATTTACTGTCACATAACTTTACGCAAATAGCCTCTCTATGCTTCAATTTTCACATCTGCAAAATGGGAATAACATCGCACAGCAAAACAGCTCCTGGTCTCCTAGTGGGAGGATTTTATGAGTCAGCAGTTCTGAAGTGTTTCAACCTGCCTGGCTCTTGGTAAACACTATGGAAGTGTCAGCAAGGATTATCACAGGCCAGTTGTAACAAACAAGCAAACACATTCCAGTTGCTGGTACACAGATTAAGATTCAGCAATGCCACTCAGCAACTACTGTAGCAAATATTAGTTGTTAAAAAAAAATCATAGCTGGAGCTTTTCGGGGAAAAAGAAAGCTACTTGGTTCTGAGCTCCTCAGGCAGGCATGCTGATGAAATACAATTCAGACTGAGGCTGTGCTGTTTGACTTTTCAAAAGAGATTATTTCTTAAAAGAGATCCATCCACTACCGCAGCAGCCTTTGAACCACTCTTTGCCTACTCATAAGTCAACCTCGAAAGCAAATAAAACAATAATTTGCTGTCAGAGAGGATCCCTTGTCATTTAAAAACACCTCAGAGCTCATTAGAAATGCTTACAGCCATGGGTGACAGTGGAAGATTTTATGCTAAGTAAAAGAAGCCAGACATGATGTCAGTTACACGTGGAATCTTAGAGGGGGAAAAAAAGGTAGAAAGTGGAACTCATAGAGAGTACAAAGTGGTTGTCAGGGGCTGGGCACTGAAATTGGGAGAGGTTGGTTAATGGTTATCAGTATCCAGTTATGAATAAGGTCTCAGGATCTTATCTATAACATGGTGAGAAGAGACCCACTTCAGACCTAGAGATACATACAGACTGAAAGAGGATGGAAAAAGATGTTCCATGCACATGTTATCGTAGAACTGAAATTTGCCAAGAAAGTAGAACTTATATGTTCTCATCCAAATAAAAAGAGAAAATATGAGAGGTGATGGATGTGTTATCTCCATGGGGATTTCCTTTCACAACGTATCAAATCATATGCATCAAATCATCACACTGTACATTTAAATATCTTACAATTTTGTTAAGCATACCACAATAAAACTGGGAGGGGGAAGGACCTACATTGAATTTAAAAAACAAAAGAAACAAAGGAAATGCCTGAGGAAGAAAAAGGTATAGATCACCTGGAAGACAGTAATTTTTTTAGCACTTAGATTTTCATAAGTGAACATCATAAAATATAGTTTAAAGTTCTGTTGTCTTTTAATTGGCAAGCAGAAAGTTCTGAGGAAGCATGATACTGATCTGTGACATTTCTAACTGATTTATCAGATCTTTTAACTATGAATTATATAATTTCTTAGCCAACCAGCACTTATCACAATGCTGAACACACAGTAGGAACTTATTAAATGTTTTTTGAAAGTGTGTATAAGACCAATGAATGTATTAAAAATGGAATTAACTATGGTGTTTTATTCTCTCAGAAGTAAATAGTAAATACTCAAGTTATATTTTCCTCTCATATATGTTTTGCTTGCTATTTTCTACATTAAGCCAGCTTCTAAGTTTCTTACTGCCATTTTACTGGTGTAAAAGGAGTTTTAATACCATCTGCCTTTAAAGGGCTTCTTTATTTCAAAATTCAAAGTACTATAAACAGAGAATTGGCAGAAATCTGTCATCTGTTCCAGCCTTCCTCTTTCAAACAGATGAATGATTTAATTATCCACTGGGGAGACCTTTTGCCCCTTTCATGTCTTTTTCACTTGACTAGTCAAGAAATCGGTCCTTATGGTAACTATACGCCAATATCTCTAATTAAATCCTTTTCTGCTGGCTTGGACATCAAATGTAAAGAAAAACTTACCACCATGACCCCTATGAAAACATTTATATACTTAAAAAATTAAATTTTTTCTTTAGTTAAATTTCCCAAATCTGCTTACTTTTACCTCTGGGGCCTATATATACAGATCCTATTGAAGTCCCTATAATTACCTATATTATTTAAGTCACATGAATTGAACTGCAAATTAAAATCCTTAAAGAGTAATTAATATAACAAAAGGCCAAATAGTGGCTTTGACAAACAGAGGATGCAGAGTATGGTGGATTGTATCGGTTCACAGTTTTTTGTTCCTCTTCAGCCTGGTTCCTGAAGGCAGTTCCTGTAGGCAGAGGGTATTTCTCCACTGCACTGATGCTGGGATTGATCATGTGACTTTCTTTTGCCAATGGAATTCCAGTGGGCATGCTGTATGTCATATCAGAGTGGAAGCTTTACATCATTTGCATGGATTGCCTCTGTTCTCCCACCTTCTTAACCTTTGGCACCTGACTGTAAAAAGAGCATATCCCAGGGAGTGCCTGCTTCTCTGACTCTTGTCCAAGAATTTAAAGACCTGTCTAGCCAGTACAGCCCAATGAATTCAGTAAGCCTAGTCATGCCCAACAAAGCCACAGCAAGTCCACAACCCTCACATAAAGGAAGAAATAATTGTTTCTGTGAGCCACTGAAATTTGAGGAACTGCTCATTACTGCAGCAAAAGCTGACTGATAGACCAATGGCAGGAATTGAAGAGCATGCTTTCAGTTTCATCACAACAATAAGGAAATAATGGATTTACATACAAGATTCAATGTGGGTTTTTTTTTTTTTTTTTCCCTAAAATACACATTAGAAGTAAAGCTAGGACTTCCCTGGCAGTCCCAGGGGACACAGGTTTGCTCCCTGGTAGAGAAGCTAAGATCCTATAGGCCACCTGATGTGGCCAAAAATTAATTTTAAAAAAATTGGGTAATAAAGCATCACTCTCATTACTGAATAATAAATGATTAATTCTCTCATTACACAGTTTTATTATATGCCTTATATTTGTCAGGCTTCCAAGGTGGCTCAGTGGTTAAGAATCCACCTGCCAAGCAGGAGACCTGGGTTTGATCCCTGGGTCATGAAGATCCCCTGGAGAAGGAAATGGCAACTCACTCCAGTCTTCTTGTCTAGTAAATTCCATGGACAGAGGAGCCTGGCAGGTACCTTCCATGGGGTCTCGAAGAGTGGGACACAACTGAACAACTAAACAACAACAATTGTATTTGTCAGACGTTGTGTAAAATTGTGTATACTTTTTTCAGTTGGCTCAAATTCACCAAGTTTTCTCAGCCAACAATTTGGGAGGTGAAACTAGAAAATGGTAAATTTTAGTTCACAATTTCATTTGATAGCTGCATATGAGCCTTAGCCTAATGAAGCATTTCTCCAAAGATCTTCTGCACTTTTGAGAAATTATCTCATTTACCATTATAGTACCACTATGAGTAAATGGGGAAAACAATGAAAACAGTGACAGACTTTATTTTCTTGGGCTCCAAAATCACTGCAGACAGTGACTATAGTCATGAAATTAAAAGACGCTTGCTCCTTGGAAGAAAAGCTATGACAAACCTAGACAGCATATAAAAAAACAGAGACATTACTTTGACAACAAAGGTCCATCTAGTCAAGGCTATGGTTTTTCCAGTAGTCATGTATGGATGTAAGAGTTGGACCATAAAGAAGGCTGAGGGCCAAAGAATTGATGCTTTCGAACTGTAGTGTTAGAGAAGCCTCTTGAGAGTCCCTTGGACATCAAGGAGATCAAATCAGTCAATCCTAAAAGAAATCAACCCTATATATTCATTGGAAGGACTGATGTTGAAGCTGAAGTTCCAATAGTTTGGCCACCTGATGCGAAGAGTCGACTCATTAGAAAAGACCCTGATGCTGGGAAAGATTGAAGACAGAAGAAGGGGATGACAGAGGATGACATGGTTGGATGGCATCACTGACTCAATGGACATGAGTTTGAGCAAGCTCTGGGAGGTGGTGAAGGACAAGGAAGCCTGGTGTGCTACAGTCCATGGGGTCACAGAGTGCTGAAGTCCATGGGATCGCCCAACTGAGCGACTGAATAACAACAGTGGATCAATGAGAAATGTAAAATGAAAACATTCATGGAAATTCAAGATTCAGAAGCTGTTATAGAAACAATTACTAATTTTCATTCACCCACTCAACATAAAATTATTAGTAGGCAAGATGTTAGGCACAAGGGGATGCTATGGAGAATAAGGCAAGATCTCTGCTTATAATTAAATCCAGTGAGACAGAGAAATAAGCAATGAATTACAATGCAATGTGATAAATACTAAGAATCTTAAAATGGAGAGAGAATCCTAGATTATCCCAGTGGGTCAGTGTAATCACAAGCATCTTTATAAGAGAGAGGGAGAAGGTCAGACTCAGAAACAGAGATGTGACAGTGGAGGCAGAAGTCAGAGAGAGATTTGAAGATGCTACTCCACAGGTCTGGAAGATAGAGGAAGGGGCCACAAGGGAAAGGATGTAGGAGCCTCTCAGTTCAGTTCAGTCCAGTCGCTCAGTCGTGTCCCACTCTTTGTGACCCCATGGATTGCAGCACGCCAGGCCTTCCCGTCCATCACCAACTCCCAGAGTTTACTCAAACTCATGTCCAGTGAGTCGGTGATGCCATCCAACCATCTCATCTGCTGTCATCCCCTTCTCCTCCCGCCTTCAACCTTTCCCAGCATCAGGGTCTTTTCCAATGACTCAGTTCTTCGCATCAAGTGGCCAAAGCACTGGAGTTTCAGCTTCAACATCAGTCCTTTCAATAAATATTCAGGACCTATTTCCTTTAGGATGGACTGGCTGGACCTCCTTGCAGTCCAGGGGACTCTCAAGAGTCTTCTCCAACACCACAGTTCAAAAGCATCAGTTCTTCAGCGCTCAACTTTCTTTATAGTCCAACTCTCACATCCATACATGACTACTGGAAAAACCAAAGCTTTGACTAGATGGACCTTTGTTGGCAAAGTAATGTCTCTGCTTTTTAATATGCTATCTAGGTTGGTCATAACTTTTCTTCCAAGGTGTAAGCAAGAGTCTTTAGTTTCATGGCTGCAGTCACCACCTGCAGTGATTTTGGAGCCACACAAAAAAATAAAGTCTCTCACTGTTTCCACAGTTTCCCCATCTATTTGCCATAATGTGGTGGGACTAGATGCCATGATCTTAGTTTTCTGAATGTTGAGCTTTAAGCCAACTTTTTCACTCTCCTCTTTCACCGGAAAAGGCAAGAAAGCAGAGTCTCTTGCAGAACCCTCCAGAAAGAACACAACCCTGTCACTATTTTGATTTTAGGACTTCTGACCTTCAGAACTGTGAGACAATAAATTTATGTTGGTTTTAGCCAATAAGTTCATTTGTTACAGCAGCAATAAGAAGTTAATATATCCTATGTGTGAATTCTGTTCTGTCTTCAGGACCACTTTGAGTTTCAGGACTGCTGAGAGAACCAGCTGAAGTCAAGATGACTGTGATTCTTCACCATTGATATCTCCAGTGGAAAGATCCTAAGGCAAAGTAGTTTAAAGCACAACATGCCCTCACACTCTCTCCCCCATCCTAATTAAAGGGCCTATTTTACTGCATGTCTTCAGATAATTGCTTCACTTCTCCAGTTAATTTCTCACATGTAGATACAAACATCCTGGGTTGCTCAAAAAGTCAATACATTTTTCTCCAGGATCTTCTCCTCCTCTTTAGAGTAACTCAAGGAGTAACATCCATATATTCCCAGCCAGAACCCTAAAAATCCCAAACTCCTTCCTCTCTTCCTAACCTGTCCAGTTACCCAGTCCTGTCAACTTTATCTCCAAAAGAGTTGATGAATCTGTTACCATCAGTTCAGTTCAGCTCAGTCGTTCAGTCCTGTCTGACTCTTTGCAACCCACACCAGGCCTCCCTGTCCATCACCAACTCCCGGAGTTCACTCAGACTCACGTTCATTGAGACAGTGATGCCATCCAGCCATCTCATCCTCTGTTGTCCCCTTCTCCTCCTGCCCCCAATCCCTCCCAGCATCAGAGTCTTTTCCAATGAGTCAACTCTTCGCATGAGGTGATCAAAGTACTGGAGTTTCAGCTTCAGCATCATTCCCTCCAAAGAAATCCCAGGGCTGATCTCCTTCAGAATGGACTGGTTGGATCTCCTTGCAGTCCAAGGGACTCTCAAGAGTCTTCTCTAACATCACAGTTCAAACGCATCAATGCTTTGGCGCTCAGCCTTCTTCACAGTCTAACTCTCACATCCATACATGACCACTGGAAAAACCATAGCCTTGACTAGTTGGACCTTTGTTGGCAAAGTAAATCTCTGCTTTTTAATATGCTATCTAGGCTGGCCATAACCCTTCTTCCAAGGAGTAAGTGTCTTTTAATTTCATGGCTACAATCACCATCTGCAGTGATTTTGGAGCCCCCCAAAAATAAGGTCTGACACTGTTTCCACTGTTTCCCCATCTATTTCCCATGAAGTGATGGGACCAGATGCCATGATCTTCGATTTCTGAATGTTGAGCTTTAAGCCAACTTTTTCACTCTCCTCTTTCACTTTCATCAAGAGGCTTTTTAGCTCCTCTTCACTTTCTGCCATAAGGTGGTGTCATCTGCATATCTGAGGTTATTGATATTTCTTCCGGCAATCTTGATTCCAGCTTGTGCTTCTTCCAGTCCAGCGTTTCTCATGATGTACTCTGCATAGAAGTTAAATAAGCAGGGTGACAATATACAGCCTTGATGGACTCCTTTTCCTATTTGGAACCAGTCTGTTGTTCCATGTCCAGTTCTAACTGTTGCTTCCTGACCTGCATATAGGTTTCTCAAGAGGCA
>SJYT01016909.1:26515-93936 GCA_006410635.1 Cephalophus harveyi
TTTCTCATGATGTACTCTGCATATAAGTTAAATAAGCAGGATGACAATATACAGCCTTGACATACTCCTTTTCCTATTTGGAACCAGACTGTTGTTCCATGTCCAGTTCTACCTGTTGTTCCTGACCTGCATATAGGTTTCTCAAGAGGCAGGTCAGGTGGTCTGGTATTCCCATCTCTTTCAGAATTTTCCACAGTTTATTGTGACCCACACAGTCAAAGGCTTTGTCATAGTCAATAAAGCAGAAATAGATGTTTTTCTGGAACTCCCTTGCTTTTTCCATGATCCAGCGGATGTGGGCAATTTGATCTCTGGTTCCTCTGCCTTTTCTAAAACCAGCTTGAACATCAGGGAGTTCACGGTTCACGTATTGCTGAAGCCTGGCTTGGAGAATTTTGAGCATTACTAGCATGTGAGATGAGTGCAATTGTGCCTGTATGTGCTGATTTACCTTAAATAGAGAAATTATTTTCCTAGTTGTAGCTTGCATCCCTCACCCTGGCAGTTGATTCACATTTGGGGACAATTAGTCACAAGGGCGATTGACTAAGCATGTGTAAGTGACTCAGAGAAACCCATTCCTAGCCCCTATTCTGGGGAAAACATCTCCCAACAAATGAAATGACTCTCAGTTTACAAATGGCAGAATGCAGGATCATTTTGCATCCTCCTGAAGTTGACTGGTTTGTGAATTATTTTTTTCTTCTAGGACTCAATTTCTCCTAGGTAATCAGGGAAATAGTGTCTATAAGCCATCTTCAAAGTTTCTGTAGTGGGCAAGAGTGACTACAGCTTTTAAAGTTGCTCCTCAGTTCTTGCTGAGGAAAGACATAACCTGCTTCCTCACTGCTTTTACCCATGTCATCTACACATTCTGTTCATAATCTCATTCTCTTTCTCAATAGCATGCATACTTGACAAAGACTTTACCACTAGAGGTAATAGAGAAGCCAGAGAGAGAGTGAGGAGAAACTACTAGAGAAATCATTATGAAGCAAATGTTCTCCTTTCTCCATAACATGGACTCCATAGCTCAATGTGGCTCAGACTAGGCATCTGTCTCTCCGTCTTTCAATCAAACTTAAAAAGAAAATCATCAGGACCTCAGTAGAGAAATGAGTAATGCACAGGATTTCATGGAAGAGGAAACAGGACTAGTAAATAAACACATGGAAGACTGAAGTCCATCCTAACTAGAAATAAAATGAAAAGCACATTTGAGGTGCAGTTTTCTTTCTTTCCTTTTTTTTTTAAACTAAACTTGTAAGATTTTATTAAGTGGTAACACTCAGTTCTGGGAACATCTTAAAATTGGTATCCTCCCACAAGGATGGTGACACTTTAAATTTGGACAAGTCTTTGGGGAGAAAAATCAAGCAATGTAGAAGAGGTAGAAATAAAAACAGGAGAGCTACAGATGCATGCAGACACTCACTGCATCATTATCTGACTTAAAAGAACCTCAGTAATCCCAAACAGAGCACGTTATGTCACAGTGCCACATTACAACATGACACAGCAATTACGAGGACTACAGAGAAACAAGGAGATATTGAGAATGTGTAAAAAATATGGAATTTCATGTAAGCAATGAATGCATCTATGCAAAACGTGTTGCTAAGTTGCTTCAGTCGTGTCCGACTCTGTGCGACCCCATAGATGGCAGCCCACCAGGCTCCACTGTTCCTGGGATTCTTCAAGCAAGAACTCTGGAGTGGGTTGCCATTTCCTTCTCCAATGCATGAAAGTGAAAAGTGAAAGTGAAGTCACTGAGTCGCGTCCAACTCTCAGTGACCCCATGGACTGCAGCCTACCAGGCTCCTCCGTCCATGGGATTTTCCAGGCAAGAGTACTGGAGTGGGGTGCCATTGCCTTCTCCGGCAAAATGTGTACATATAATAAAATGTATGCATGTGGAGAAAAATTGGAAGGCAATATGCAAACAATAAAAATAGCTCTATAGCAGCAGTGAGATTAAGGATGTCTTATTTTTTCAAACATTTATTTAGTGTTATTATACTGGATCAATAACTTTTGAAAAGGTGGAGAGGGTTGGTGCAGGTGTACGTCATACTCCCTCAGCCCCTACTATTACACACTGGTCCTAAATCGACAGCTCTAGGAGGAAAAGACCTGTCTGTTTATTCATGGAGTACACTCAGCTCCTACTCAACGCATAGCACTTGTCAGATGCTCGATAAATATTAGTTGAACGAATAAATGAAAATAACTTCAGTCTAAAACGTCTCAACCCATGATCACTGAATACATTCCATCCTGGGAATAAAAAAGAATTTGGTTTTGCTGGAATTAAAAAAAAAAAAATGAAGGCCCATCCATAATGGCAATTCCCTGGTTTCCTTGATAAATAAATTTGGGCATAGAGAAACAGGGAGAGACAGTCTGTTAAAGCAAACCCAATTACCACCCAGGAACATATGTTGCCCTGAGGCCTCTGCTGCTATAACAACATTGTGTAACTATAACTACAGCCCTGGAGGGTTTTGCCCCTGTCAAATAAGGGAAAAGATGTCTTCATTGTATGAGGGCTTTGTGCTTAGATTGGCTTCCCTAGGGAGCTTGGATCAGAGAAGAGAGGTAGATAAGTGAAAGAAAGGGGGAAATGAAGGGCAGGAGTGGGAAAACTGCTACTCAATCAGGATCAGAGTGATCTTTTTTTTAAATGTGAGCAATTTTCAAAATGTACTTATTTGACTGTTTAGTTTTGGTGGTTATTTATAACCTCAGCTGCAGAGGCGGGGAAGAGTGCCTGAGCTTGCTGGGATCTGTCCAATACCTTCCCCCAGGGTAGGGCTGGAGGTGGGTGTGGACAAGGTGATCCAAGAACCAAATTAACAAGTGGCCAAGAAGGTAAGAGAAGTTCCTGGCCTTATCCAGCAAGAGTAAGAAAGAAGGAACCACAAATGATCTCACTGACTCTATTTTTTTTTTCAATTAAAAAAAAACATATATTCTATTTTTAAGGCAGCTGTAAATGAAAAGATTTTAATATGAATTATGGTCACATCAGCAAATTCTGAGATTTTCACAGATGGATAGGGACTAGGTCAATACTTTTACTCAGAAGTTCTGAGACTGGCCTGGCTACACTAGCATTGTCTTTAAAAGGTCAAGGCATGCTTCCTCACCTTACAGGACAGTTATTGTGCACACAGAAGAAACTGCTGTTCTTAACCACTACTGGTCAGAAAGAGGCTTAGAGGAGAGGACTGGTTCTGTGCAAGTCTTTCCTAACTGAGCCAACACCTGGCAGTGGCTATCCCATTTATCAGGCCCTTTTAGATGCCAGCAAGAAAGAAGCTAGAGACGATGAGGCCAGCCAGGCAAGGCTCCCAACCTCGAGGAACTCCTAGGCCTCTGAAACAAACAATGGACAACTATACTTTGTATTTGGAATATGGTATATATCATTTTACTGGCAAGGGGAACATCTGAAAGGAGACTGAGGGATCTTTTAGGAAGTTTCGAATATAACCGAGGAGAGGAGATACAGATATGAGGAAGAAAATTCACGGGAACATACATAGAAGATTATCCCTACTACCCCTGCCCTGTTTGGTTCTTCCTTGACTCTGGGTAAGGTTATTATTATGGCAGCGTTCTGATTGGTCTCCTTGCCACTCTGATCAGTCCCCCTTACAGCTTCCAGAAACAGATCTCTAAAGTACAAGCCTAATCGTGGAACTCCTCTGCTTAAAGTCCTTTAGAGATTCCCCCTCACCTTCAGCCAGGCTCCTCAGCAGGACATTTAAATGGTTCCCCAAACCATTCCTGCCTCTTTATGTCAGCCACTCCAAATCCAGTCATGCCTTCAGCCACCCACACACAGGGCTGTTCCACACCTCTGTGCTTTTGCACATGCTGTTCCCTTTGTAAGAAAGTCCTTCTTCTCCTTGTCTGCAGGGAAACTTATTTGTCCTATGAAGTTCACCTCCTCTATGCATACGTTCCTAAAGCTTCCAGATAAAATCCATTTCCTCCTCTGTGCCACTTTTGAACTTTGCTCGTTTTTCTATTTTTTCCATTACTGCTCTTTCGTGTTTTGGAACAACAAGCTTACTGACCTAGGGAAACACGATGTTTTGTCTATCTTGCTTTGACTCAATACCTAATACATAATGCCTGGGTAATCATTCTGTATCTTCTGAGTTAAGTGAAGCTCAATAGAAAAAAAGCAAACAACCCACTGCTGCTAAGTCCCTTCAGTCGTGTCCGACTCTGTGTGACCCCATAGACGGCAGCCCACCAGGCTCCCCTGTCCCTGGGATTCTCCAGGCAAGAACACTGGAGTGGGTTGCCATTTCCTTCTCCAATGCATGAAAGTGAAAAGTGAAAGGGAAGTCGCTCAGTCGTGTCCGACTCTTAGCGACCCCATGGACTGCAGCCTACCAGGCTCCTCCATCCATGGGATTTTCCAGGCAAGAGTACTGGAGTGGGTTGCCACTGCCTTCTCCAAACAACCCACTGAGACCATATAAAGTTATAGTCGCAAACATTAAGATGCGACAGCCATAACTAGGGTGCCTGGAATAACAACAGCCATTTAGTTAGCACTTACTCTATCAGGAATTGTGCTAAGCTTTTTATAACAATCATTTCCTTTAATCTTTATAACAACTCCTAAAGTGGCTATTCATATCTCCATTTCACAGATGAGAAAACTGAGACCTAGGTAAATTTTATAACTTGTCCAAGAGCAATGCAGACAGAAAGTGACAGAGCTGAAATTCAAATCTAAATCTGACATCAAAGCCTTGTATTGGACACTAGAAGAGCTGATGAATAAAATATGTAGGAGTTCTGTTCCTATTGCTTGTTAGGCACAGAGCGAGGGAAACAGCGCATCTACCAAGCTGTATAAGAAAAAGTACATATAAAGCAACAAGTACAGAGTAACAGACATCACTGTGCCCTAATACCTTAGAAAGAATAAGTCAGGAAAGGCCTTCGGAAGAAAGTAAGTATTAAAGAAGGCTGAGAGATGCATCAGGGCAGGAAGAAAAGCCTGTATGAAAGTGTAAAGGCAAGAAGAACAGTGGAGCTACCTATGCGAAGTCTGGCAGATGAGGACAGGCAGGGGCAACTGGTAAAAGGTAACTGATGAAACCAACATCAGTTCCTGCTTTGAGTGATAACTGTGTCATGATGAAAATAACAAAGTAAAGATTATGTGTAGTTCAGAAAAAGAAAGGAAGAGAGAAAAAGCTTTCAGGATTTCCCCCTCTCCATTCTAAACGTTCTAAACCCCACTCCAGTGCTCTTGCCTGGAGAATCCCAGGGATAGCGGAGCCTGGTGGGCTGCTGTCTATGGGGTCGCACAGAGTTGGACACAACTGAAGCGACTTAGCAGTAGCAGTAGCATTCTAAACATACCTAGGTGTTTGACTTTCATCTTTAGTACATACTTTTCTTACGATCACATTTCTATCCCACTGCTGTTGGTTTTTCCATCTTTTTGCTAGAGGGTACACTTTCCAAGGGCAAGGATCATGTCTAAATGAAACCATAAACTCTTTTAGTGCTGGCTGCAGTGTTTGAAAATTCAGTGTAAGTTGAATTTTACACTGAAATTCAGTTCAACATGTTGAACATCTGTAATGTTGGTGTTTGTATGATGAATAGTTAAGTCGGGATAAGATTTTACTTTAAAATACTAATTTCCAGGGAAGCATACTTCACCATCTTTGAGTGCTATACATTCAGACTGTGAAACAGTAAACGTATTATGATTGACCAGAAAGAATTTACTGTAGGCTTCACAGGTGGCGCTAGTGGTAAAGAATCCTTCTGCCAATGCTGGACACATCTGCTAATGCAAAAGATGTAGGTTCCATCCCCGAGTCAGGAAGATCCCCTGGAAAAGGAAATGGCAACCCCCTCCAGTATTCTTGCCTGAGAAATGCCATGGACAGAAGAGCCTGGCGGGCTAAGCCCATGGGAATGCAACGAGTTGCACACGACTGAGCAACTAAGCACAGCATAGAATGGACTGAGTACTATTAAGGATGGTATTAAAGAAGTGAGACATGCTCTTAACATAAGAGCTCCTTACCAACAGTTGGGGAGCCAGAACACTCAAAAATAACCTTAGGAACATACCAGTAAGTGCAGAATAAAAGTAATAGTGTGAAATTAAATGCTTAAGTCCTGAGGGGATACAGAAGAAGAGTAAGCAGGAGCCCTTTCCAAATAAGATCTTATGTGCACTTCAAACCAAGTAAGTTATTCAAAGGTATCTATAGTAAAGACTAAAAGCTAAAATAATAAAAACAAAATACCAAAAGCTGTCTGCCTTAACATTAGCCCAGAATATCTCCCTGGTGGCTCAGATGGTAAAGAATCCGCCTGTAAGGTGGGAGACCTGACTGAGTTCGATCCCTGGGTTGGGAAGATCCCCTGGAGGAGGGTCTGGCAATCCACTCCAGTATTCCTGCCCGGAGAATCCCATGGACAGAGGAGCCTGGCGGGCTGCAGTGCATGGGGTCGCAAAGAGTCAGACACGACTGAGGGATTAAGCACGCAGAATATCTCCAAGGAGAGTGCTAGCTAAGGGTCTGGAACTTCAATCCTTCAGAGTCCTCTGTTTAGCACATCAATCAAATGTTTGCCGTATGCTGCTTTGTTCTTAATCTCAGCTCCAGGGGGAAAAAAAAATCTCCATTTTAGCTAGCTTCAGGTGATACTGGGGTCCAGGATCCTAAATTAACGACTGAGCCTGCCTGAATCCCACCCTTGCGCTCCTGGTCAAGCCTTGGTCCTCTCAAGGTTCTTCTTTTAGCAAGGCTAAATCCTCAATAGGCTTCCCTTGTGACTCAGCCGGTAAAGAATCCGCCTGCAATGCGGGAGACCTGGGTTCGATCCCTGGGTTGGAACATCCCCTGGAGAAGGCAAAGGGTACCCGTTCTAGTATTCTGGCCTGGAAAATTCCACGGACTACAGCCCATGGGGTCGCAGAGTCGGACACGACTGAGCGACTTTCACTCACTCACTCAAATCCTCAACGTCTGCTATCCACTTCCCTGCCTTTAAACTCTTCTAGCCTTACATCTTCCACAACTTCTTCTTTCGAGGCCCCCTCACTATTCTTTAAAAATCAGTGCCTGAGATCCAACTTTACCAAAAATAATCCTTCCTGTTCCTCCGTCCCCCAACTGACGGCTGAAGCAGCTGAATTTTGAGAGGTCACTTGGGCTCATGAAGTTCAATGCTTCTGCGGCTCTGGCGCACACAGATTCACACACATTTCTCATCCTGCGGGCCACCCAAGGCGCTCATATCCATACAGGATGGGGTAAGGAGACGGGTGCTCACCACAGAGCTAAACAGGCTCTTCTTTGGAGCTACAGCTTCTGGAGAATGGTTCGGTCTTCTTTCGCGATTGAACGAATTAATCTACTTGATGTTTGCTAAAGAGCAAGGACAATGTCTCCTCTACCAGACAAGAAACTTCCTGGTGATGGACGCTACCCTTTCGTTCCTTTCCCAAGCTCCCATTCCTCACCATTTTGACACAGGATAGCTGTTAAAATTGTTTCTTCTACAAAATATCCCTTCCCAACTTTTGAGTTTATGCCCATAAACGGAAACGTCCTTTAGCCAATTCGGCGACGAAGGGGTTAAATCTCAGCAACCTGATGGATTCTGGGGCTTTCCTTCCTCGACTTCAGAAATTAAAAACGACCAGGAAGGGAAATTTTGCCCAAGGTAAAGATGAGAACCGTTAACTTCAATTGTCAGGCTTCTGCCCCGAACAGGAATGGCTACCTACGCCTACAAAGGGTGTCAGTCCCCTAACTAAACTTGGCTGGCCCCACTTTCCACCACGGGAGCCACTTCTTGCCCAAGTCCAAAATGGCGCTCAGTAGCCTCACCAGGGGAACGAACCTCCCAGCATCCTCTCTGACCCGTAACGTCATGTGACGCAAACCCCAGCCGGAAGTGGAGGAAAAAGCGCCTCAGCCCGCGGCGCCTGCGCAGAAAGCTCTAGACGCTGAGAAGCAGGAGGCACTTGGGATCGTCCGCAGGATTGGGACTGCTACACAGGCCGCCACGGAGCCCGCCGGAGCCACCGTTCCTGCTGCTGCCGCCGCTGCCCGAATCATAACCGTCGGGCCGCAGCAGCCGGCAATGCCTCGAAGGAAGGTGAGAGGAACAGGACGGGAGGGATGGCGGGTTTCTAAGGACAGTCGTTTGAGAAACATGACGCAGTTGGCCACGCCTCACAATGGTTGGGTTCCAACTTCCCGCTCCCCCGAACCTAGCTTAGCAACCCTCTTCTGTCCATACCCAACAGAAAAATGTGGGCCCGACCCTGGCCTCGGCCTATGGTTGCAACTATTCCCGCCCTCTGCTTGCCTGGCTCGGAGGCGTTCTTCTCATTAATTGGTCGCTGAAACGTCTAGAAACATATTGATTGGCTGGTGACACCGCCCATTTGGGCTCAACGGTCACCTCCCCGCGTGTGGGGGCGGTGTATGGGCCCGGCTCTATCGCTGTCCCACAGGCCGTAGAGAACGATCTCTCTTCTCTTGATTGGCTAGGCCTGCCAGTCTGTCCTGTGGGGGCGCGGTTTATCGGGACCGCGGTTGGGTGGCTCGAATCCCCTCCCTTCCGTCTGATGATGCTCACAGAGGCGGAGTTTTGGAGCATCCTTCCTTTCCCCGCGGGGGACACAACAAAGCCGAGAACTGGGTGGTGGAGAACCAGCGCCCACTCCCCAGGGATCTCACTCTGGCCTGTTGCTCCTCAGCTGTGGTTTTTCCTTGTCTGCTGCTTAGTTAGCGCCTACAAAATGCAGTTCGTTAGATCAGAAACTTTCTAGAATTAGATGGGGTTTATGAGATCACCTAGGGACACCCCCACCCCTTCTTTTCCCAGCTAAACAAACAAGGCTTAATGGAGTACCCCAAGCCACTCAATTAGGCAGTGTAGAGCCGGGACTCCAGAACAAATTTAATTCAACAAATCTTTATTGACTGCTTGCTACCTGCTGGCTGCTGGGGATTCAGAAATTAATTAGACATGATCCTTGGCTTAAGGATATCTGAGTCTGATGGAGAAAACAGACTCGTAAATAACTTGAAAGGATCTAGTAAATTCTCTACTTGGCAGTAATAGACAAAGCTTAATGGCACGAAAGTGAGAGAGCAGTTAAGTCTACTATGGAGTAAGATGGGAAGTAGATTAGTGAAAACCGGGAGAGAAGAACTCAGTTCCATGGAAAAGCCGGGAAGGTGATGGTCAGAGATAATCAGGGATTCAATATCTGAGTAATTGGACTGGATGACTTTTAAGACTCCCCTTTTATTCTGCCAATTTTCTGACTCTCTTGGAGCCTCCACTCAGTATCTGGGCAGATTAGCCTTGGAATATTTGGAAAGTTGATCGTATTTTTATTCATTTCTGCAGAAATGTTTCTCTTTCCAGAGGCGTTAAAGTATTTATACTTTTTAATGTCTCCTACGGTGATGTACATTGATAGGTGGTATTTATATTAAGGCTCACCACATGCAACAATAGTACCTGTGCCTTAGAATAGGCCCACAGTTCTCTTTCTGCAGTTCCCAAATAAAGAGAACTTGTGAAAATGTATGCTTTTTAGTAGCTTATTTGGTGGCATAAACTGTCCTGAGACGATTTACAGTTTTTGTTTATCTCATTTAGTGTGATTGTTTATAAATTTTGCTGCAGAAGGGGTATTATTTGCAGATGTATGCAAATTTTTCTCTTAAAAATCTAAAAGATTATGAATTCTAAACACAACTGGTGCTTAGGATTTTGAATAAAGAACTTACATCAATAATTTGAAGCTTAATGTTTTTTTGTTTTTTTTTTGGCAAATATATTTCTCTTTCTGGCAACCCACTCCAGTACTCTTGCCTGGAAAATCCCATGGATGGAAGAACCTGGGTGGCTGCAGTCCATGGGGTTGCACAGAGTTGGACACGACTGAAGTGACTTCGGATAGTGTTAATAAAAGTTAATACTTTTATTAGCGCAGTTGATAAAAGTTATCTCTGGCTAATCATGCCTCAGAAGGCTAACAGTTGGTAAATAATTATTAATCGAAAAGGTGATTTTTAAAAACCTTCTGTTTGCTACTGCTACTGCTGCTAAGTCACTTCAGTCATGTCCGACTCTGTGCAACCCCATAGACGGCAGCCCACCAGGCTCCCCCCGTCCCTGGGATTCTCCAGGCAAGAACACTGGAGTGGGTTGCCATTTCCTTCTCCAATGCGTGAAAGTGAAAGCGAAGTCGCTCAGTCGTGTCCGACTCTTAGTGAACCCATGTACTGCAGCCTACCAGGCTCCTCTGTCCATGGAATTTTCCAAGCAAGAGTACTGGAGTGGGTTGCCATTGCCTTCTCCAACCTTCTGTTTATGCTTACCTATAAGTCTTTATGTGCAAGTCACTCCCTTCCCCGCTTTCTTAAAGTACTTTTGGCATTCAAGTGAAGAAACTAAAAGTAGATAACATAAGAAAGAAGAATGTTACTCTCTTTCTCCCTAAGTTCTTTTAGGAGCATGACATTTTGAATTAGTGTGTGGTTTTTAAAAACGTAATAGCTGTTCATGGAGACGTTGAACAAAAGCTACTCTAAAGTTCAGTGGGGTCTAGCACTAACATTTTTCTCATTACCCTTGACTTACTGTAAGTACACGTTTTATGTCAATCAGACTGTTTTGAGTAGAATACTTTATTAAAGTTTGTGGTACTGACCTAATGAACTAGTTTTAGAATTCTAATAATACAGTAAGAATTCTTCTCCTGTATTTATTTAATAAAGGTGCATTATTTGTCGGTTGTTCCATTTAAGTAATAAAAGGAAGGTTTGAACTTGGTGTTATCAGCATTACAGTCTGTTTTATTTCCAGTGTTAATTCAAACCCACAGAGTAAATGTTTCTGTGCTAATATCTGAATCTATGGTGTTACAGAGGAATGCAGGGAGTAGTTCAGATGGAACCGAAGATTCCGATTTTTCTACAGATCTTGAGCATACAGATAGTTCAGAAAGTGATGGCACATCCCGGCGATCTGCTCGAGTCACCCGCTCTTCAGCCCGGCTAAGCCAGAGTTCCCAAGGTAAAAGGCAGCTTCCTTTTTCATGATCACACCTCACAGCTTATTGGACATAGTATTATTGTGCTGGTTAATGTGGAAACTGGTCCTTTGTCTGAATGTTGATGACAGAATCTGGTAAAATACAGAATAAATGACTGCGAAGTATCACGTGTTTAAAATGGTTCCATTTGGGGAACTGTCTGATTTGTAGACCCAAAAGAACTGTGTCTAGTTTAATAGGTATGTGAAACATGAATGTCCTGAGTCATTTAATTTTTTATAGATTACATTTTCCCAATCAATAAAATGAGAGTGTTATCTTTTCACTTCCTAAAAGTGGTTTAGGCCTATGGACTTAAAGTGGTCTCTTGAAGAACTTGTTATTGTAGGAGGCCCAGTACTTTGAAGTGAAGTGAAAGTTGCTCAGTCCTGTCAGACTCTTTGTGACCCCATGGACTATAGAGTCCATGGAATTCTCTAGGTCAGAATACTGGAGTGGATAGTCTCTCCCTTCTCCAGAGGATCTTCCAGGTTGATCTTCTTTGATCAACCCAGGGATCAAACCCAGGTCTCCCGCATTGTAGGCAGATTCTTTACCAGCTGAGCCACAAAAAAGTCCCAGTACTTCTAAAACCATGTTTAATTATACAATATAGTCAGGTACAGTTAATAAATAGAAACAGTTGACCAGCTGTCAATTGTAAATACCCAGAATTTTGCTTTGGTAGTAGAGAAAGGGAAATCTTGGTTTTGGAAGGTTCTGTAGTGCAATTGGCCATCTGGGCTTAGATTTGGAGGGTATCCCTGACTCTCCTGGCTCTGCTCTGGGATTCTCTGGGGAAGACAGAAAGTTGTAATTAATGCAGAAAGCGACGATCAATTAAGAGAGATAGTAAATTAAGAAGGAAAATATAAAATACTTTGACAACTTAAATAGTATTGATTTGGTTATTGCTGTATGAGCATGTTGCAGAATAAGAGAAAAACATCTATTTTTTCAAGCAAGAAGGTGGAAACATTCTCTTTTAGCAACTGTTCTTTATTTCTGAATCTAATATTTGAGCTGAAGTATAGATGTCTCTTGATTTCTCAACTTTAAGTTTTTATCTTTGGTACAATGGGAATATTGATAAATGGCTACTATAATTGAGGTACTATGCTATGTTCTGGAATACCATGATAGAAAAATCACACTTCTTGCCCTCAAGGAGCTTATAGTATAGTGCAGGATGTAAACTGATATGATAATGTATTGTGGAGTGGGCTTTGAGAGAGGTTGGCATAGAGTACTGTGGAAGTCCAGAGGTGGAAATCTTAAAGGATCTAGTAGGAATTTACAAGTTGAAAATGGAAAAGTGGTATTATAGGCAGAGGGTATAGTATATGTGAAAGATTGTGCATAAGTGTTCTTAGAAAGTAATTGGCCATGCACTTGACAGCTGAAAGTTGTATATATTCAAAATAGCTAGGAATTATTAGGTTGGTGCAAAAGTAATTGCAGTTTTGCATTGTCAAATTTTGTCGTTTTATACTGGAATACATTCTTAAATAAAAGTGGTTATCTTACACATCATTTCAATGCTCATTTCTTGCTTTATGTTTTTGCTAATGAGTTATTGCTAAGTAGCTTCAGTCGTGTACTTGCTGTTATTTTTATATGTATTTTAGACTATGGAGATGATGTTAGACAAAAAGCAGATTTGAGCGATTTTCTTGTTCAAATTCAAAATGAGTCATAAAGCAGCAGAGACAGTTTGCAACATCAGCAACACATTTGGCCCAGGAACTGCTGAACGTTCAGTGCAGTATTAGTTCAAGAAATTTTGCAAAGGCCTTCAAGATGAGGAGTGCAGTGGCCAGGCATTAGAAGGTGACAGAGACCAGTTGAGAGCAATCATAGAAGCTGATCCTCTTACAACTACATGAAGAAGTTAACCAAGAATTCAGTGTGGCTTGTTCTACTATTGTTTGGCATTTGAAGCAAATTGGAAAGGTGAAAAAGCTCGATAAGTGAGTGCCTCATGAGCTGACCACAAATCTAAGAAAGGATCGTTTTGAAGTGCCATCTACTACTAGGTTGGTGCAAAAGTAATTATGGTTTCGGACTGTGATTTTTAAATGATTGTAACTAAGCTCAGACACTTTTATTCATCAAAATAGGAGCCATTACAATCAACACATTATTGCAAACAAGAAATAAATTTGTGTAGTGTAAAAATCCATGCTTTAGAATTCAGTGAACTCTTGGAAAGCACTTTCTGCCTCCTGCTGATTGTGGAAGCATTTTCCCTGCAGAAAGTTGTCGAAATGCTTGAAGAAGTGGTAATTGGTTAGTGAGAGGTCAGATGAATATAGTGGATGAATCAAAACTTTGTAGCCCAGTTTGTTCAACTTTTGAAGCATTGGTTGTGTGACGTGTGATCAAGCATTGTAGTAGAGAAGAATTCTGTTGACTAATATTGGTTGCAGGTGTTGTGGTTTTCAGTGCATCTCATCGACTTGCTGAGCATGCTTCTCAGATGTAATGGTTTCAGAAAGATGTAGTGGATCAGACACCTGCAACAGGCCACCAAACAGTGACTGTGACCTTTTTTTGATGCAAGTTTGGCTTTGGGAAGTGCTGGAGCTTCTTTTCTGTCCAACCACTAACCTGGTTGGTCGCTGGTTGGCATATAAAATTCACTTTTTGTCGTCAAGTCACAGGTCATAATCCAATCAAGAAATGGTTCCTTGTTGCACAGAGAAGACAACACTTCAGAGTGACAATTTTTAAAATTTTTGGTCAGCTCATAAGGCACCCACTTACCAAACTTTTTCACGTTTCCAATTTGCTTCAAATGCCAAATGACCATAGAATAGTCAATGTTGAGTTCTTGGGCAATTTCTTGTGTATCCATAAGAGGATCAGCTTTGAAGATTGCTCTCTATTGGTTGCTGTCACCTTCTGATGGCCAACCATTGCATTCCTCATCCTGAAGGCTCTTGTCTTCCTTTGCAAAACTTTGTGAACCACCACTGCACTATACGTTCATTAGCAGTTCCTGGGCCAAGTGCACTGTTGATGTGTGAGTTGTCTCTGCTGCTTTATGACTGATTTTGAGCTCAAATTAAAAAATTGCTTGAATTTGCTTTTTGTTTAACATCATTTCTATAGTCTAAAAATAAACAGCAAGTAATAAGTCATTAGCAAAAAAAATAAAGCAAGAAATATGCATTAAAATGATGTATAACATAACCACATATATTTAAGAATGTATTCCAATATCAAACAGCAAAGTTCAGCAGTGCAAAACGACAGTTACTTTTGCACCAACCTAATACCTGAGCCCTTGGTCTCTTTCTAGTTACACTTTATCACCAGTAAGTTACACAACCCCTGAGGACACCATTCACAGTATGATTCATGTTAGATGGCCCTTTCTAAAACAAAATGTAGACTACATTGTAAATGGAGCCTCTTGGAGATACGCAAACTGAAAACTGAGCTGTGTGCTAACTTTTACACAAGAGTTTGAGAATTTCAGTTTTCTTTGAAGAATCTGTAAGATTTATATATTAGGATCTTTTGTTGATTAAAATAGACTTTAACTTCTGAATTGCTTTTATTCCTGTAAGTGTCTTTAGATTGGAGATGTAAAAGAACTATTGGCTGCTTCAGAATAGATTTCTGCATCCAAAAATTTTTAAAGTTATATCCCTGCCTTACCCTTTATGAATCTAGTAGTATTTTGTTTTAGAGTGTCAGACAGGGTAATCAGGAAGAAAAAAAGGTCCTTAAAGGAAATATTTGTGTATTGTTTATCTTTAATAGTAGAGTATCTCTTTTCTGGTGGGTTAGAGTAAAGGAAGAAAGAGCATGTAGCTCATATTTATAAAGCACTACATTTAGATATCTAAGGATCTTATTAAGTCCCTTATATGACAAGTGAAATAACTATTATTTCACTTGTTTCTCACAGCAAATGTGTGAGGAATGTGTTACTAGTATTTTCCCATTTTTTTTAATAGATCAGGAAATAGGCTTGGAGAGATTAACTTGCCCAGTATGCCCAACTAGTTAGTATGATGAAGTGGAATTGAATTACATTCAGTTTTGATTCCAGTGCCTAAGCCATTAATTCTGTGCTGTACTGCACCTCTCTACCGTTTCTATGTTGCTTATATTTAGGAGAACCTACATGCTAATAAGTCACAGTAATGGAATATAAAACAGATTTCTTTCTTTTTTCTTTAATTGTTTTATTATTTTTTAAATCGGGATCAGATTCCAGTCCTGTTCGAAATTTGCAGTCTTTTGGCACTGAGGAGCCTGCTTATTCTACCAGGAGAGTGACCCGTAGTCAGCAGCAGCCTACTCCAGTGACTCCGAAAAAATACCCGCTTCGGCAGACTCGTTCATCTGGCTCAGAAACTGAACAAGTGGTTGACTTCTCAGATAGAGGTGAGTGGGTGTGGGTGATTTGGAGTCATTACAGAGAGGATCTGATCAGTTTCCTCTTAAAAGAGGCTTGGAACCACTGCAGATAGATGCCCAGTACAAAATTCAGCTAGGTGATTGCTGTTTGTCTGATTCCTTTCTTACCTCTTGCTGAGGACAGTTTGATACTCTTGAGGTCCAGAGTAGCTGGAGTATTATTTGATCTGGCTTGCAATAGGCAAAAGAAACTGATGACCTCTTACTCACAGATGAAGAAGGCTTAAAGCAGATTTTCTTACAGTCGTGCTTATGGGTCCATGTATCTCTGAAGTTCTGAGGAGGAATGACTATCAGTAATGGGGAATGAATGGTAGGCTATTGAGGCTGTGATTCACCAGGCCAAATCAGAAGCCTTAGAGCAAAGACTATGGACTGCTGAACTTCTAGCCTGCCAACATGGTCTGTTGGTTTGATGGCATCATATTTACTTTCTTTAAAAAAAGTGGCCAATATTTGAAGAAACAAAGATTCTATGTAAAAACATGAATTACTAGTTTCTTTTAAAAAATGGAAAGCTCTGGGAACATTAGGTGGCCATTCACCACATAATTGACTAAAACCGAGTAGTAGTTATCCCTTTGAGAGAGACAATCCGCTCTTCATTTGGCCTTGCTCAGCACTAGTAGGCATTTGGTTTGCAACACCTGATTCAGAGTCAAGTCCTTTCACACTCACACCAGGTATGTTCAATGTCATCCAGAAAGAATCATTTTCATTTATATTCCTTCCTATGTATCTCCCAGCAAGAGAGTAGGATGATAATATTTTTTAAAAGTTTATTTCCATCCAGGTTTGTGTATTCATGATTTGGGGCTTGGGAGAAGCACAAATTAGTGAAATGTATCATGTAAACCTCAAATGGAATTTTAGTCAGAATTTAAAGTTGCAGAAGAGGAATGCTGTTATTAGCTTTTCTTTATTTTCCATTTAGTTTTATGGCAGATAAATGGCAAAAGTTCCTGGTTAAATCATAGGAAGAGGATCTTGGGAAGCCTGTAAACTCTTCTGAGTATAATAAGCCTCTTAAGTAAAATAAACTCCGTTCATGGGTTTTACCAATTGTTTTACTTTAGAAACTAAAAATACAGCTGATCATGATGAGTCTCCACCTCGAACGCCAACTGGAAATGCCCCTTCTTCTGAATCTGACATAGACATCTCCAGCCCCAACGTGTCTCATGATGAGAGCATTGCCAAGGACATGTCCCTGAAGGACTCGGGCAGTGATCTCTCTCATCGCCCTAAGCGCCGCCGCTTCCACGAAAGCTACAATTTCAATATGAAGTGTCCTACACCAGGCTGTAACTCCCTAGGTAAGTGTGCCCCCACCTCATGACACTGTGGATTGTGTGGTTTTCTTTCTCTCTGGAATTAGGATCACCCAGAAATGTTTAGTGTTCCATTGCAACTTAGCTTCTTAGGCTCTTCAATGACCACTGCTTAGAATAACACTGAATTGCTCACTTGGATAAAAGCATTCCTGCTTCTTGGCTTATTGTCCATAATAACAGAGTTGGTCACAAGGAAATTAACTATGATGCACCATTCAGTTTATTGAGAACTCTTCCCAGTGAAAAATACTTTCATTTTTCCAACAAAAACAAAACAGAACCTCAGTTATCTCCAAATATCTCATTGTATGGTGCATAGTTCAAGTGTACTGAGGACTAATAATAGAGTGTAAGGTGAATAAATTATGGTTATATGGCCATAGCTATTAAGGAAATGAGAAAAAACAGTTTTTTTTGGTCAAGAGGCACTGAAGGTGAGGAGTATAGATGAGACCCTGACCTTTTGTGACTTTTAGGTCTTATGGCTTTGTACACTTAGGAAGTATAAACTAGATAAATATTTCTTCTCAGATAGATGAATTATATCATTGTTTCCTTAAGAGTTAATTTTTTCTCCTTACTGAGGGATTCTAGTAATGTTTTAAAAATCTTCCCTATGTTCTTTAAGTGAGCTTAGGTGCAGATGTTGGTCTAAACTCTTCTCTAGAGTTGAAAGGTGCTGATTGGAAGACAATGGGCCTCTTCTTTCTGTCTACCAATTTAGCATTTGAATGTGGCCTCCAGGTTCAGAAAAAAGGTAGAACAGAAAAAGTTGCTGCTTTGCAGACTACCAGTATGGTTTCCCTAGTATTTGGATCCTTTCTTGATCTTAGCAGCAGTTTCTTAGGTAATTTCAACCCATCAAATGCATAACTAGAGCAGAGTTCCCTGGATGCTGTACCAGTTGTTACTTGAGGTAGTTATTTCAGGCCTAAGTCAATTTCCTTGAGATAAATAATTAAAAACTAAGAATAGATAGTATTGTACAAATACTAATGCAAGGGATAGCTAATATACTTTAAGAGGATCTCCTTGCCACACAGCAAGAGAAGATTTTTCAACTCTGCTTGTTGGCCATCCATGCATCCTTAAATTGTCCCATTTATTTTATGTACTGTTTAATCAGTCATTCAGTGCTTACTGAATGTTTTCCTGTTTCAGGCACTGTTTTAAATTCTGGGGGTGTAGTTGTGATCATGTCAAATTCCCTACCTCTTGTAGCTTGTGGTCTAACTGGGGAAGACAAACAGATGTATAACACATAATCCTCTAGAGATGTGTGCTGTGAGGGGTAGGATACTGCACCTACACACAAGCGTGCCTGTGTAGGGAAAGCCACTCTGATATACTGATATTTGAGTAGAAACCTGAAATAAGTGAGAGAGTGAACCATTTGAGTATATAGGAGGTAAGCATTATGGGCAGAGGGAACAGCAAGTGGACAGGGTCTGGGGCAGGAGAGTGCTTAGCCCCTTGAGGAATGCTTTAGGGGCCAGTATGCCTGGGCAGATAGACCAGAATGGGGAGGAGGAGATGAGGTTAGAGTAGGGGTCTAATTTAAGTGTTATTTATGCCCTTAACGCAGTACTCTTAATGTGGTATACCAGAGGGTAAATATTAATCTTTTGCATCATAGGAAAGTTTACTTTGACTTCTGGTTTTAATGTCTGGTGAAACTTGAAAAGTATGAGCTTGAGCTTCTGCAGTGATTCTTGATCCTGTTCCACTCCTCATCTTAGCCAAAACAAAGTCATTAGGTTTGAGGGTGGGTTGTTTTCTTTGGTGTTTTTTTTTTTTTTTGGTAATTTTGGTATGAAAGTATGATGTGCTTGTGAAAAATTAAAACCCTATAGAAGGGCTTGAGTGCTAAATAAAAGTTCTCCTTTATTCATATCCCCAGAATATGTCCGAGATATAAAAACTACTATTGGTAGTCGTGTGTGAATACTTGTAGTAAGTTCCTATACAAACATAACACGTGTATATGTGCACATATATTTCTCTCTGTGAGGTGAAGTAGCTCAGTCGTGTCCAACTCTTTGCGACCCCGTGGACTGTAACCTACTAGGCTTCTCCGTCCATGGGATTCTCCAGGCAAGAATACTGGAGTGGATTGCCATTTCCTTCTCCAGGGGATCTTCCCAACCCAGGGATCGAACCCAGGTCTCCCGCGTTGGAGGCAGATGCTTTAACCTCTGAACCACCAGGGAAGCCCAAAGGAATATAAACAGTGATTGGTTTGACATCTTAGATATTTTACATTGATGGCACTCAGAGGTCCCTCTTGTTTAAAGGATATAGAGAATTCCATTATATTTGAAAGTTCAGAAATTACTTGAATTGCCCTGTATTGATTGATATTTATATTGTTTCTCATTTTTTAGCTTATTTTTAAAGCTATTTAGAACAATACTCTCTAATGATAGTCTTGTATGTATGTATAATATTTTAGTGTCTTTCTAGAAATCTATTGGATGAATTCATAGCAGTGGAATTGCTAGGTTAATAGAACAGCTATCATTTATAAACTTTTAATATAGGCAGATTGGTTTTAGTTTACATATTATAAAATAAAACAAACTTGAATAACTTATTCAGAAGTTATAATATCTAAAAGGCTTGCTAGAGCCATGATACTGTACATTTTGTACATAGTGTTTGATCACTGAGGGTAGTGTTTGGTGTCTAAGATAAATGTGTGGATCTCTAAGATTGCATTTTTAATAATATGTGCTGTACTGTGCTAAGTTGCTTCAGTTGTGTCCAACTCTGTGAGCCTATGGACAGTAGAAGCGGTCCGGGGAGACAGGTACCCTAAGAGGTCCGTTCTTATGACCTCACACAACGTCAATGGAAGACGTCCAGAAGGACTGGATCCCTAACTTGGGCACAGAGAGAATGTAGAGGACCTAACCGTCCGTCCTAAAATTTATTATACCAGATGTTCTTTACCGTCGGACGTATAATAACATCACTGAGAGCAGAACAAGAACACATACACATGAGTCAGTACTGGTTGAGAAACACTGGAGGACCTGACATTGGACGGTCCGAGGAGACAGACACCTTAAAGGTTCGTTCTCATAACTTCATCCAACGGTAAACGAGGAGGTCCTCTAGAAGGACTGGACCCCTAATTTGGGTACAGCGAATGTAGAGGACGTAACCGTCCACCTAAGAAACGGTGATCACGGTGGACATTTCGGCACATAATTAAGAGGAGAGGGCGTTATGAACGTGACAAAAACGTTATGAACGTGACAAAAATGGGAAATAAACAAATAAATATATAAAAAACCGGTGAGACGGGTCGAACACCCTAAAATCAAGGGGTTGGTCCCTATTTGGGACCCGGGAGCCGTCACTCCTACGTCTCAGGATTGGTGACCTGGTGGTCCCTTAAGGGACAACGACGATGACGACGACGATTCAGTGAAGTCAACACAGGCTGAGACACACTGGGGTATCTGACGTCGGGTAGTCCGAGGGGGCAGGGACCCTAAGAGGTCCGTCCGTGTGACCTCACCCAACGGTAAAGGAAGAGGTTACGTACTTTCACTTTTCACTTTCCCTTCAGCGAGTCAGGCACAGACTGAAAAAACGATGGGAAATTTCGAATGAGATATTTAGAACATATTAAAAATTTAGAGAAAATTTACAGAGGAAATGATGTTTAATTTACAGAAAAAAGATACTTTCTTTCTTAAAACATCTAAACGTCAAATTGAATCGATTAAATAGAGCAATCGTCACAGAGTGGTAGACAGAATCTACAAACTACTTACAAAACTAATTTCTCTGTATGTTTTTACTTTATTAGTTAATGGACACATAAAAGTGTTTGGTACACTTTTTGTCTTTTTATTTATGGGGAAATCTATTTTTTCTCGAAAGCTATAATAGAAAAGTAATATTTTTCCTTCTTTCCCTTGCACAAACTGCCTGTTTAAAAGTTTGATTTTGTATTTTAAAAACAAAATAGTAATAGTTTAAAAGTTTGATTATAAAAGAAGCCTAAATCTGTAAACAGAATCAGCCACCCCTCCACAAAAATGAATATATTTAATCTGGTCCAGAATTACCAAAGTATATTTCCTCATATTTTAGAAAAGACCACTTCCATCTCCATTTTCTTTTGATTATTGTAAGAAGTTCAGTTTAGATTGGATAACATTGCACAGTAGAAAGCACGCTTATTATACATATGACTTGATCAATTTAGCATAGGAAAGTTAAGTTCTACCAAAAGAAAATATTCTTGCTTCTAACTTTGTGCCTTTTAAGTAAGTTTAGGGTTTCTGACATTTTGGAATTTGAGAAATACGTGATCAGAAAAGAAGGAACTACAATTTATATTGAATATATGCAAATATGTTCAGAGATGGTTAGGTCCAACCTGTAGAAGAAAAGAATTTATTATGGGTGCAAGTTATGACCCTTACCTTTGATGGATTTAATCTGTAATCAGACATATACTTGATAAAAATGGTGTCATAAAAAAAGGTTTATTTTAGTGAAAACTATTACTTTCCAAGCTTAGATCTTTCATCTTGAGGTTAAGTTTTTTCTTCTTTTTACAGGACACCTTACAGGAAAACACGAGAGACATTTCTCCATATCAGGATGCCCTCTCTATCATAATCTCTCAGCTGATGAATGCAAGGTAATTGTATTGTCATTTATTCACCATAAACTTACTGAGTGCTTACCGTTTGCCAGGCACTTGGCTAAACAATGGGGATACAGTGTGAACAAGATGGGCAGGGTCCTTGTTCTTACATACTAGTGGAGGAAACATTATGAAACAGCTGTGTTTAAAGAAAGGAAAACAGACTAGTAAAAGAATTATTGTCTGTAAGGAGTGCTTTGAGAGAAATTAACAAAGGGATTATCTATGGAATATTTGGAACGTCACCCTCTAATTGCATCAATATTTTCTTTTGAAAATTTTCTTCAAAGATTGCTAGGGACCTTTTCCACTAAGGAATAATTTGCATAAATATGTGTTCTCAGTATTTATGCATTAGTTTCTCTTACACATCTATGAAGATATTTTACTTTTTAAAGGTTTTTCTAAGTTCTCTTCCTCTTTGTCTACTTCTATGGAATACTTTTCCTTTTTGTTACTCTCAATCATACCTATTCTTGGCTAATTCTTGTCTTACAGTCTTGAAAAATACAGTTCTAAATAACTTTTGGAATTTGAAATAATGGATTTAAAAGTACAACCTAAGACCCTATTTTGTGTGTGTCTGTCTGGATTGTTGCTACCAAGGAGGAACCAAAAAACGAATTATGGGCAAACAAGTTGAAAATGTTATTAATTAAACGCATTGCTCAGGTAGTATTTGGATAGAGTATCCAGGTTGGTTAGACCAAAGTATTAATTGTTGCTTTTGTGGTGATTATTTTGCTAACAAGGCCAGTATAACAGGTTTATTCCTGTCTGGGCCAGATTCCTCCTGAGAAAAATGAGATTCCCTAGTTAACGTTAATCCTCCCTGATTCAGGAATGTGTTCTCTTATTTACAAGTGGACCACAGGAGGGAAAGCTTTTTTATGTGTTGTGTTTAGTCTTTCAGTAAAGTAGTATACTTTCGGTACTTAACGTGAATTTTGAGTTTTTGGACTCTTACCCTTTTTTTCCTTCATCTCAACTTTCTCTTATAAGCAAGGCAGTTTATTCTGCTGACTGTAGAAGTGTAGGTCCTGCCGTTATCTTCCTGTTAGTGTGAGACCAGATCAAAACAGGAATAGCTCTTCCATCTTCTCCTTCAGAAGCTGATAAGGCATTAGGTGCTTCTTTCTCTGAAAATAACTCTGATCCCTGTTTTTTGGGAGTTGTCTGTTACTGCTTGTTTTTAAATGTAATGATCTAATACTATGGATGGTTTTACATAAAAGTCTTCCTAAGGTATAAAATTGTTGGATGATAGCAGTATGAACATGTTGCCTTAAGCAGTTTATTTTAAAAAAGAAAGACAATTTTCAGTTTGGGGAAGAAAATTTTGGCAAAAGAAACATATTTCTTGAACTTTACTCCTTTGTGGTCTCTGTTACAAAGGGAATCAGACTCAGAATAATCCATCTTTACTACTGGACCACGTGGTTAGAGGATCAGGTGTATTTCTGAAAGATACATATTTTATTACATTTAGAATCTCAAATGGAAACTTTAGACTAATTGCTCACATTTATTAAAAGCCCCAGTTTTTAAAATACTTGGCATGCACAGAATTACTCTTGACTTTACCGATAAATGATTGCAATCAGCAATATTACCATTTTTATTCAGTCAAAAGACCGTATTCAGTGAGTTTACATTTTCATGGGGAGAGGTATAATCAACATAGAAAATTAGTATGAATTTCATTTAGTGGTAAATGTTGTGAGAAACAAAAAGACTAAACAGAGAGTGACTGTTTTGGAGGTGACAGGGTGGCACTGCTTTTGCTTGGGCTATGGAGAAAGACATTTTATCTGTGTCGTGGGTGATGGCAAAGAGGCAGTTTTGTCTAGATGCTGAGTAGAAGGATGGGTAAGCTCAAAGGCTGTGAGGTGGGGAAAAAATGGTTGGGTTTGAAGGATGGAAAGTAGGCCAGTGTGGCTGAAATGTGATAGGAAATGAAGAAGTAGGATCCAGATCATGAAGGGCTGTAGGCCTTGGCAAAAGGAGTATGCTTTTGTTCTGACAGCCATGGGAAGCATTCAGAGGGCTTTAACAAAATACCAGAACACTTTTGAAAAATCACAGCTTGCTGGTATGTGGAGAATGAACTGGAGGGGGAAAGAGTTGACACAGGGTAGACTTGTGGGAAGGCTACTCTGAGGTTCAGGCAGTAGATGGTGGCTTGGACTGTTGTCAGTAGAGATGGTCAGAATTGGCTGGACTCAGGATGTGTTTTGGAGAGGGGCAACCTGATAGACTTGCTGATGAATATCATGTGAGGTGGGAGAGGAGAGAAGAATCAAACATCATCGATGTCCAAGTTTTTGACCTGATTGGTTGTTTAAAAAGTGTTACTATTTATTGCTATAGAGGAGTTTTGGGGTGGAGCAGATTTATGGGAGAGTGTTAGTCACCCTGTTTTGACCATGTTGAGTTTTAGTGTTGATGTGAAATAGGGAGTTGGATATGAGTCCTCACTGCCCAGTAGATGAATCTGAGACTGTTGGCAATCAAAGGTGATTTATCTAAGGTCATAAATGTAGTTAAGTTTCCCTTTAGACTTGATTTCAAGTATCTAACCTTTTCTTTGTACTTCCTTACTCTGTTCTTGCACTTCCTCACACTTAGCATTGCACAGTGGAGAGAGGCTCAGAGTCATCAGCCTTAGTTAAAATCCTAGCTTTACCACCATCCAGGTGTAATTATGTCACTTTCTGATTCTCGGATAATGGCTGAGAAAACAGAATATGAAGCTTGCCTTATCTGTTTCTTATACAGATTGTGCTAATGTGAAGACCCTTTGAAAGTAAAAGTACAGTGTAAATTCAAGGGATTACTGCTGTATTCTTACACTTTAAGTAAACATAGTCTTAGAAGCAGGTGGATTGATTGACATTGTTGATGGTTGCAGGTGAGAGCACAGAGCCGGGATAAGCAGATAGAAGAAAGGATGCTGTCCCACAGGCAAGATGACAACAACAGGCATGCAACCAGGCACCAGGTATGGGCCTTGTTAAAGCTCTGGCCGTTCACAGTTTGAGAGCCAAGTCTTGGATTCTCTCTGCCCCATGACGGTTGTAGCTATGTCCACGCCTCTTGTTTCCTGTGCCGTGTGTTCATAAGTGGTCTTCAGTCATAAACTTAGAAACAGTGCTTTTTCCAAATAGTAAATTTTCTAGGAACAGAACTTCTACCTCATGAAGGAATCATGCTACTTGTGATAATAATAGGTAATCTTGATTATTTGAAAGATTACATTCTCTGCTCTGTATCCTCATTTTCATCTACTTTCTAACCCATTATAATTTACTTTCAGGCCCCTTTACTCTGCTGGTATGTTTCCAGTGGCACCAGTGACTTTTTCTTAGCATTGATGCTTGTTGATTATGTCGTTTTTCTTCTACTTTTCTTTTCTGTTGGATTCCAAGATGCTGTTTTGCTCTCATCTTTCTGTCTCTCTGAATATTCATGCACGTTGATTATACTTAATTCCTTGTCCCCTCCCCTGCCTCCGAATGCCTTTGGTGTTTTTTCTTGCTGTTTGTCTGCCTAGAACTCTATACTTTTACCAAGAAGAGATTGTGTTTTTCCTTCAAGGCCTTGTGCAACTCTTAGCTGTTGTCGGAATTCTTCCCAAATCTTGTACCATTAATGAATTTCTTCCTCATGTATTCCTATTTGTAATTCTCAGAATGTTAATTTAGGTTTTGGCACATTTTATATACTCATAGCTCATCATATGGATGTCTGTTTTTGTGGTTAGATTATAAGTGGATAGCAGAGGAGGCATGGTGACGGGGAGAAATTTGACTTTGGAGCCAGACAGGTCTGGATTTGAATACTGCGATTCTGTTACTCTAGCTGTGTGGTCTTAGGCAGGTCAGCTAACTTCCCTCAATTTTATTTCCTTGAATAATACCTACTTGGCAGTGTAGTCAGCTAAATTATGCATGTAAAGTACCTGTCCTCAGTGCTTGGCAGGTAATAAGCACTCAGTAAGAGGTGGCTACACTTTTCTTCATTGTTTATCTTGGGTTCTATTCTTATTCCGTTTTAAAATTTTTATTCATTTTCCGTATCAGTGCTTGGAAAGCAGTAAGCATTCAGTAAATGCCTAATGAATTGAAATGATCTTTATTTTATTCCTGTTGTTTCCATCCTTAATCTGTATTCCATTTGGATTAACATTAAAGTAAGTACATTTCCTGACCTCATCTTAACTGACAGGGTAGTGGTCTACGTGGTGAGGGAACCCCATTTGGAGTTTAAAAATCACTGCAGCATTCACAGGGCGGCTGTAATAGACTTTGCATCCCACCCCCACCGTTTTTCCCTCTGCTCTTTCTTTGGTGTATGTTACTTTCATTTAGAGACTTAATTATATAATGAGTTTTCTAGCTAGCTTCTCGATTTTCTCCTTTTCCTTTTTAGGCACCATCAGAGAGGCAGTTGCGATATAAGGAAAAGGTTGCTGAACTCAGGAAGAAAAGAAACTCTGGGCTAAGCAAAGAACAAAAAGAGAAATATATGGTGAGCATAAGTTAAATATTTAATAGCATGAACTCTTGCTGTCACATTTGATTCCTTTTGGTTGCTAAGATTCTGCTTTTCACATTTGCCATTTCGTATGCTCTGTAACAGGACTCTTCTTTGGCAGAGTTAGAGTTCACTATGTATATAATTTTCCAACAAGAGTGGAACTGGGCATCCTCAAAAAACAAATACTGTTAGAATTTAGATTTAAAAAAATAGAATCTTGTAGTTTATAAACGTCACTTTAGGTTTAAAGGGTTAAATTTTCTTGTTTGAACAAATACGATGTTAAAGATAAGGAAGAATATTCAAGCCAAGCATCAGTCCATTTCTTTAAGTGAAAGAATAAAATACCTACACGATAAAAGATTTTAGTTGGATGATATATAGTAAATCTTTTTGTAGTTTTTTATTTTTCTAGTTTTAAAAATAGTGTACATTTATGACTTCCCTGGTGGTCCAGTGGTTAAGCGTCCACCTACCAGTGCAGGGTACACGGGTTCAATCCCTGGTCCGGGAAGATCCCATATGCCTTGAAGCAGCTAAGCCGTTGCGCCGCAACTACTGAGCCTGACTGCTAGAGCCCGTGCTCTGCAACAGGAGAGGCCAGTGCAATAAGAAGCCCCCACTCACTGCAACTAGAGGAAGCCCATGCACGGCAGCCCAGCAGCCAAGACCCAGCTGTAGAATTGGGCTTTCGGGTGAAAATTGTATGCTTCCCCTCTGTCTTGTTCAGTATTTTTATCTACAAGTTGGGTAGAAATGTAATAATATGATAATACCATTTATTAAGTGCTTATGTGCTAGGCAGGCACTGTGATTATGTTGCTCCCATAATCTTTGTTACAAAGATAGGTGATATTTCGGCTGTTTTATAGATGGAAAACTGAGATTTAGAGAGGTTATTTTCCCAGAAGCATAAAGGTAGAGAGTGTCTGAATAAAAGCGCCTGAAATTTACCTTAACATCTGCTTTCTAGTTTGGGCTGAACCTTCCTGGTAAAAGTGCTGGATAGGATTTTTTAAAGCTTTTTTAAAAAAGTACACAAAACTAGAAGAAATACTTAGAACCCAAGGCTTAGATGACAGAGCCCCAAAGTAAAAAGATATCCATCAAAGGGGCTCAGATTAGCCAGAAGAAATTTTAATAGGGGTAAAAGTACTGGTGAGTGATTTCTTCATATGCTAATATATGAGTAAAGTCTACAGCGTTCTTCCTGGAATGAGCCTTCTGATGCTCTTAGCCATTATCTTCTACTGTCTTCGATCCTCTTCACCTTCTGCTAGGAGGTGGAGTCTAGGAAGGAGTGGGAAGGGCTAGAACTGAAGGTTAAAAGGAGAGTTGCCCCTATGGAATTTCTTTCTTGTGTATGGATACTTGTGTACTGACTGCCATGGTAAGATTTTATATTATTTATTTAAAACTGGATTATTTTTATGATTCTAGTTTTCAATAACTGTTCCCTCTTTTGTACTTGCTTAATATTTAGTAAAGCATTTCTCAAGGAGGTTAACCTTTTTTCCTGTAGACTTGGACTGGAGTTCTAAGGTGGGAGTATTCCAGTACCTTTGGTGGATTGTGTTATGGTAGGTGCAGCAATTCAAGGGAAAGAGTTTACAAAAGCCTGCTTAGTCCAGCTGCTCCTTCCGACCTGTAGATTTTATTTTCAGCCTGAAGTCTTAGAATTGAAGGCTTAGAGATTCTAGTTTTTATTTGGTTTTGTTTTTAAATGAGTATTCAACTAGATCTCAGGGTTCTAGGAGTTGGTAGTGCATTTGGGTTTTGTTATATTTTATTTATTTGTTTTGCCATGCACATTTTCAGAGGAAGAAATGGAAGCATAAAATTCTGAAGAATGAAACTCCCTTTTGGGGTGGTTATTAGGATATTTCCTTTCCAGGTTCACTAGAGTGGGTAGTGGATATCTTCTGGAATTAAACTGTCTGATAAATAGTTTGTTTTGTACTTGATCCCTAGTGCCTAGTATAATGCCTGGCAAATATTAGTAGTAGGTACTAAATAAATAGGTATGGTTATTCTTGGCCCTCTGGTTGGCATCCATTGAAATGCAATAGGTTAAGTTCTTAGAAGCAGAAAGTATCATGCTCTGGTTATTTTCCTAGGAACACAGGCAGACCTATGGGAACACTCGGGAACCTCTCCTGGAAAACCTGACAAGCGAGTATGACTTGGATCTTTTCCGAAGAGCACAAGCCCGTGCTTCAGAGGATCTGGTGAGTATTAAAACTTCCAAGATGAGGACCACTTGTGAGGGTCACTTGGAACTGCCAAGAAAAATTAGCAGTCAGTTTGCTAGGGATTAACCAGACCTTGCTGCTGGACTCTTTTTCCCTTCCCCCGGCCAACCTTATTTGAGACTTCCTTCCCATTGATATTTAAAATTGATTACCCCTCCTCCCTTCCTTTGTCCCTTAAAGTTTTCCCTCTCCACCTCAACTCCTGGAAGGACCTGTTTGGTTGAGGTAGTTACCTGGATAGAATAGTAGGTGCCCCTTTGTGTCAGTTGGATAATTTGTAATTCTCAGAACCCCTAGACTGGAAGGTACCCCTCTGTTGTCCTCTTAACCTAAATAGGAACTCCCCTTTGTGGGATTGCTTCAGCCTTTCATTGCAGCTATAAAAGAATGGGAGAGGAATAATGATCAAGGTTGTTGTCAGATAGTTTAGAATCTGACAACTATGTTGTCAGATAGTTTAGAATTCTGATTTAATGAATTAAATATGTCCAAATGACAGTCCACTCCAGCACTCTTGCCTGGAAAATCTCATGGACGGAGGAGCCTGACAGGCTACAGTCCATGGGGTCACACAGAGTCGGACACGACTGAGCGACTTCACTTCACTTCAAAGAAACTTAAAGTTTGTAAAGTGAATTTCATCTTCCTTTTTTTAAAAAAATTATAATCAAATACTTTAAGAATTCTTGATTATATAGTGGTCCATGGGCTGATTGGAAAAGAATTTCCAGACATGAGGCAGAATGAGAGGAGAACAGAGTTTCTTAGAGTGGGAGATGTTACTAGAACAGCAGACTGGCTCAAGGGAGAGCTGACCCCTTTCTTGGGCTAGTTGCCAATTTTTACAGCCTCAAGGCAGAGAAAATTCCAAGTGGAAGGGTGACATTAAGTGATCGGTTAGAATGTTTCAGGGTGGGGTAGTTTACCTAATGCAGGGTAAAGGACCTGGCTGATTTAGATCTAGAAGCTCAGGGCAACAGTTGCTACTGACCTTGGTTAATTACAGAAATTTCTGTCCTGTGATCTTGGTATAAGGCTCCATAGAGGAGAGTTGTTGAAATTTTGGGAGAGGCAGGGTTTGATTGCTGCCCTTGTTTAGGCTGGGCTACCACTGCTGGTTTTCTCTATCTTACCCTGGTACTGAACATTTCCTAGGCCAGCTTTTTAGAGTTCTGCCTGATTATTCTTCAGAATTATTTCTGTGGCTAACTCATAGCCACTGAGTGGGGACAGGTATTCAAAAATATCTTCTACTTTCTAGCTTTAAATTCCAGAATTAAAGCATCATCCATGTTTCAAAAGTGTTTTTAAAGGACCCAAGTTGAGAGCATGGCCAGCATGGGTGCATGTCGTGCAGATCCATACAGCTTTCTTTATAAAAACTTTTGTACACGTATGAAGCACATTCTCGAGAAGCTTTTATTTAGGTTTAGAATGTTTGTTAAGGTGTAGGGAGTTTGTGATAGATGGTCTTTTAAAATTCTATTTATTTCAGACTGATAAAAAGTAAAATTTTACGAAGGGCTTGTTCTGATGTTCAAGAGATGAGGCCCAAGTGGGTAGGTAGCAGAGAAAAGCCACTCTCAAGACCTGTGCTCTGGGCAGTGTAGACAGTACATTTTCTCCAGCCTTCCTGGTGACCCATGCCCCCATAGTCCTCTTCAGGGTAAGTTTCTCATGAGCTAGAAGCCAGAAACTATTTTTTTCATAGCCAGTTGTGGTGGCATGCACATAGCTTACAACAATAGAAATGATTAATTCTTATCTCTTTTAACTTGATTTCTTCTCTGCGATACAGGAGAAGTTAAGGCTGCAAGGCCAAATCACAGAGGGGAGCAACATGATTAAAACAATTGCTTTTGGTCGCTATGAGCTTGATACTTGGTACCATTCTCCCTATCCTGAAGAATATGCACGACTGGGACGTCTTTACATGTGTGAATTCTGTTTAAAATACATGAAGAGCCAAACAATACTCCGCCGACACATGGTAAGTTGTCTGAAGGTCCATGACCATGGTGGTGATAAGCTCTAGGATGTCTTGAGTGTTGTTTTCCAGTTGCTCAGTCCAATGCTTTGCCACCCCATGGACTCCAGGTTTGCCTCAAAGCTTCCCTTTCGCTCAAGCTCAAGTCCATTGAGTTGGTGGTGCCATCCAACCATCTCATCCTCTGTTGTCCCTTTCTCCTCCTGCCTTCAATCTTTCCCAGCATCAGTCTTTTCCAGTGAGTTGGCTCTTCACATCAGGTGGCCAAAGTATTGAAGCCTCCACTTCAGCATCAGTCCTTCCAATGAATGTTCAGGACTGATTTCTTTTAGGATTGATTGATCTCCTTGCTGTCCATGGGACTCTCAAGAGTCTTCTCCAGCACCACAGTTCAAGAGCTTAAATTCTTCGGCACTTAGCCTTTTCTATTGTCCAGCTCTCACATCTGTCTGTACGTGACTACTGGAAAAACCATAGCTTTGACTAGACAGAACCAGTCTGTTGTTCCGTGTCTGGTCTAACTGTTGTTTCTTGATCTGCATACAGATTTCTCAGGAGGCGTAAGGTAAGGTGGTCTGGTATTCTCATCTTTTTAAGAATTTCCCAGTTTGTTGTGATCTACACAGTCAAAGGCTTTAGTGTAGTCAATGATGCAGAAGTAGATGTTTTTCTGGAATTCTCTTGCTTTTTCTATGATCCGATGGATGTTGGCAGTTTGATCTCTGCTTCCTCAGCCTTTTCTAAATCCAGTTTGTATATCTGGAAGTTCTCAATTCACATACTGTTGAAGCCTAACTTGAAGGATTTTGAGCATTACTTTACTAGTATATGAAATGAGTGCAATTGTGCAATAGTTTGCACATTCTCTGGCCTTGCCTTTCTTTGGGATTGGAATGAAAACTGACATTTTCCAGTCCTGTGGCTAGTGCTGAGTTTTCCAAATTCGCTGACATATTGAGTGCAGCACTTTAACAGCATCATCATTTAGGATTTGAAATAGCTCAGCTGGAGTTCTGTCACCTCCACTACTTCCTGACTCCAGGATGTCTGGCTCCAGGTGAGTGGTCACACCATTGTGGCTATCTGGGTCATTAAGATCTTTTTAGTATAGTTCTGTTTACTCTTGCCATCTCTTCTTGATATCTTCTTCTGTTAGGTCCATACTGTTTCTGTCCTTTTTTTATGTCTATCTTTGCATGAAATGTTCCTTGGTATCTCTAATTTTAAAGAGATCTCTAAGCTTTCCCATTCTGTTGTTTTCCTTTATTTCTCTGCAGTGATTACTTTAGGAAGGCTTTCTTATCTCTCCTTGCTGTTTTCTGGAACTCTGTATTCAGATGGATGTATCTTTCCTTTTCTCCTTTGCCTTTCTCTTCTCTTCTTTTCTTGGGTATTTGTAAACCCTCCTCAGACAACCATTTTGCCTTTTTGCATTTCTTTTTCTTGGGGATGGTTTTGATCACTGCCTCCTGTACAGTGTCACGAACCTCTGTCCATAGTTCTTCAGGCACTCTATCAGATCTAATCCCCTAAATCTGTTTGTCACTTCTGCTATATAATTATAAGGGATTTGATTTAGGTCATACCTAAAAGGTCTAGCGGTTTTCCCTACTTTCTTCAACTTAAGACTGAATTTTGCAATAAGGAGTTAATGATCTGAGCCACACTCAGCTCCTGGTCTTGTTTTTGCTGACTATATAGAGCTTCTCCATCTTTGGCTGCAAAGAATATAATCAGTTTGATTTTGGTGTTGACCATCTGGTGATGTCCATGTGTAGAGTCATCTCTGGTGTTGTTGGAAGAGAGTGTTTGCTATGACCAGTGCATTCTCTTAGCAAAACTCTGTAGGCCTTTACCCTGCTTCATTTTGTACTCCCAAAGCCAAACTTGCCTGTTACTCTAGGTGTCTCTTTACTTCTTACTTGTGCATTCCAGCTCCTGATGATGAAAAAAGATCTTGTAGGTCTTCATAAAACTGTTCAACTTCAGCTTCTTTGGCATTAGTGGTTGGGGCATAAACTTGGATTACTGTGATATTGAGTGGTTTGCCTTGGAAAGGAACAGAGATCGATCATTCTGTTGTTTTTGAGATTGCACCCAGGTACTGCATTTCGGACTCTGTTGTTGACTATGAGGGCTATTCCACTTCTTGTGATGGATTCTTGCCCACAGTAGTAGATATAATGGTCGTCAATTAAATTTGCCGGTTCTGGTCCTTTTTGGTTTACTGATTGATTTCCTGAGATGTTGACGCTCACTCTTGCCATCTCCTGTTTGACTACTTCCAATTTACCTTGATTCATGGACCTAACATTCCAGGTTCCTACCTATGCAGTACTGTTCTTTGTAGCATCGGACTTCACTTTCACCACCAGACACATCCACAACTGGGTGTTGTTTCCACTTTGGCTCAGCCTCTTCATTCCTTCTGGAGCTATTTTGTTGCTCTTCTCCAGTAGCATATTAGACACCTACCAGCCTGGGGATTCTAGATTTTGACATCTATCTAAATACCTCTCAGTGGTCCACAGAAATGGAATGAAGGCACAGGAAGTTGAAAGCCACATATCAGAGTTGGAGTATACAGCCTTTGGCAAGGCTGGTGCTGGGTGGCTGTTAAACACATGCTGTCATTTTCATCTCCTTGTCTTTTTCCTGCTGCGTGCTCTTCTCTGTTCCTGGGGTATGAATTACCTCTGCCCACAGTTTTTCTGTCTCAAAGTGGGCAAAAATGGATGGACTTCACTAGATAGAACTGGGACAAGGTAATTCACCTTTGTATCTCTAGCAACTAGCTTTGGCAATAAATGCCCCATAAATGTATGTTGAAGGAACTCTTGCTTAAGAAAGATAAATTATGAAATTAACAGAATAGGTCCTTGGGTCAGCCTTTCCCAGGAGTTGTTTAGTGTTTGCTGGTTTCTGAACAGCCTTCTTGTGAAAATAGGAATAAGCAATCGAATCATTTTATTTCTTTTTTACAAATGTATTTCTTATTTTATAGTTTTAAGCCATTTTTCTTCTCCTAATTGTGGAATGAAAAGTCTTGTCTGGAATTTCTGCCATGGAGCAGGGGTGGAGATTGGTCTGTAAGACGAGGAAACCTCTGTTTTTTCTTATTTCCACAGTCACAAGTGATTGTGGCTGTGTCTATAGCCCAGCATTCCTATGGTTTCTGTCATAGTATTCGTCCCAGTTTGGTGCTAAAACTGCTTTTTTGTGTTCCCAGCTCTGAAGTACACTCTGGCCCAGAACCACCATTGCCAATTAAGACTGCAGTCTAAAGACTGCCCTTTAGACTGCCGCACAGTAGGCTCCCACTAGACTGACTGGGTGGGGAAGAATGCTGGGAGTAGGGGGCAGGTGGGTGATAGGTGGGGACTGGGCTCCATGATTGTAGACCATGAAGATAAGCTAATTCAGAGTTTGCTGTGTGAAAGACTGGTATTTTTATTGACGTGAACTACTTACTGTTTTTTTTTTCTTTCTGTTTATTTAGTGGTACTAACTAACGAAGTAGCCAAAAGGCAAGAAATAGTAGGGAGAGAAAACAAAGGGCCTATATAGTCTGAGGATCAAGTAAACAGTCTGAATATTTGATGATATCTAATGTATTATATGTTATAAAAACCAAATTTCACAAAATAGAAAACCTATTTTAATTCATACCTCTGAAGATTCTTGCTGCTTTAGGCATAATCACAGAAATGGGCTTTCTTTGCCTATTTGGCCAACAGTTTGGCTTCTGTTTCTGAACAGGTGATTGTGGTTAGTTTGCTCGCTGTTGGGAATAGCCAACATGAGTAAAGGGGTGGAGACAGGAACAAATCACAGGTGGAGCTCTCATTACTGAATGAATATGTGGACTTATATGTGACAAATTGGGACATGCTTTTTTTTAATTATTATTTTATTTTTGGCTCTGCTGGGTCTTCACTGTGGTGTGTGGGCTTCTCATTGTGGTGGTTGCTCGTTGCGGAGCAGAGTCTAGGCACATAGGCTCTAGTAGCTGCGGTGCCTGGGCTCTATCTTAAGTGCTGGCTCAGTAGTTTTGGCATGTGGGCTTAGTTGCCACGCAGCATGTGGGTCTCCTGCATTGGCAGGAGGATTGGTAACCCGTGGACCACCTTGGATGCCCTTATGACTCTTTCTTGACCAAAAGAGTCAGAATACAATTCAGAATATAATTTCATAAAAAATATTCATATATGTGCTTTTTTTGTTGTTTAGTCACTCAGTCGTGTCCAACCCTGTGACTGCATGGACTGAAGCACACCAGGCTTCCCTGTCCATCACACTTTCCCAGAGTTTGCTCAAACTCACATCCATTGAGTTGGTGATGCCATCTAACCGTCTCATCCTCTGTTGTCCTCTTCTCCTGCCCTCACTCTTTCCCAGCATCAGGGTCTTTTCCAGTGAGTCGGCTCTTTGCATCAGGTGGCCAAAGCATTGGAGCTTCAGCACCAGTCCTTCCAACGAATATTCAGAATTGATTTCCTTTAGCATTGATTGGTTTGATCTCCTTGCTGTCCAAGGGACTCTCAAGAGTCTTCTCCAGCACCACAGTTTGAAACCATCAGTTCTTCGGCATGCAGCCTTCTTTATGGTCCAACTCTCACAACTGTACATGACTATTGGAGAAGACATATGCTTTTTAATGATATTTTTTAAAGTATTTACATAAAACCTTTCAAAAAGTCACCTATTTACAGTAGTGGCTTCCCTGCATTAAATCTGTGAGCACTTGAAAGTGAGGAAAGGGTACCTTGTGCCCTCTTGTGGCCAAGTTGTTGTCTCCCCACCCCCCACCCCAGCCCTGTCTTCCTGTTGCTCAACCAGGCTTCCTTGCCTATTTTTCTAAAGCCTCAGAAGGACACGTCCTATTTCATTATAGTACAAGAAAGAGAACATTTGGAGATGGGGTATGGTTTTTATCACTGGGTCTGTTTTCTAATCTGAAAAGAAGACCATAATGGTTTAGATGGTAATGAGAAGTTACTGGTAAAGGTGAGAGTACCTTTACTTAGCAACTCTTAAGCTGCTGGAAATAAGCCGCTTAAGAATTTCCTGTTGGCACAAGCCATTTTATAATAAGCCTGGGGTATTTTTTATTTATCTTACTTTTACGTAGTAGAAGATTTAATCTCCTAGGTTGGAGCAATGCCAGAAAATAATCCAGAAAACTTGTTCCAAACTGCTATAAAAATCCGTAAATATATTGCAGTGAATTTAGAAGCCTTTGTTTCACTAAAAGAAAAAAATCCATTTTGCTGTCAGTTTGTCAAACTGTCCATGTCAGCTAACCCAGTTCAACCTGTGGTTCCTTTTCCCTTTTGAGCAGCAAGTCTTATTGGGAAGGATTGTTTCCCTGATGTGAATTCCATTCTTTTACAGGCTAAGTGTGTGTGGAAACACCCACCTGGTGATGAGATATATCGCAAAGGTTCAATATCTGTATTTGAAGTAGATGGCAAGAAAAACAAGGTAAAAATGGTGACATCAGAAAAAGGGATGGATATGTACTTTCACTAGTTTCAGAAATTTATCTCCAGCTTGTAAAGAAGATAGAACTTTTCTGTTGGCCAAAATACAGTTTCTGCTCCATTAACAATAATGGTGTGATCTTTAATTTGAGTCCTTTATCTGATAAGTATAAGAATCACTTGCCGACACATAAATGCTGTTTCTTTACTTCCAGATCTACTGCCAAAACCTGTGCCTGTTGGCCAAGCTTTTTCTGGACCACAAGACATTATATTATGATGTGGAACCCTTCCTGTTCTATGTTATGACAGAAGCAGACAGCACTGGTTGTCACCTGATTGGATATTTTTCCAAGGTCAGTGGGATCTGGAGATTAAGAGACTGATAACCAGAGCAGGGTAGTTGATGTTGGCATATGAAGCCTCAAATCGCTGACAGAAAGAGGCGGTTCCTTGGGCATTGATGATTGCCCTTCTCTTAAAGGGTGCCAGGGGGTGGGGTGGACATCCACGTATCAAAGATTATTTAATGAAAATGTGCAGTCTTTATGAAAAGCTTTTGGCTTATTCATTTCTGGACTTGTGGGTTGAAGCTGCCCATTAGTTGCTGGCCAGCACCCGGCCTACTAACCCACAAGCCCACATCTTGCCATCCAAGCCAGCCAGCTCTCCTGGCTTTGCTCTCCTCTGTGTTATTAGCTTAAAACCAGGAAATATGTTCCTTTTGCCTGGTTTTGTAGCTGGGCTCCTTCAGTGATAACACCACTACACCTTTAAAGATTCAAGGCCAGATTTTGCTTATAACTTTTCAATATAGCAACTTTATTGAAATACAATTTTCACAGAGCATACAATTCACTCATTTACCTTGTATGATGCCGTGGGTTTTAGTGTAGTCACAGAGTTGTGCAGTCACCACTATCAATTTTTGTTACTCCCAATTTGAAACACTACCCCTGAGTAGTCACTCCTCATTTTCACTCATTGTGTTCCCAGGCCCACTGTCTGTATTTAAGCTTGCATATTCTGGGCATTTCACATAAATGGAATCATACAGTATGTGATTTAAAGAGTGCTACTCTAGACTGGATTCAGTGTTCTATATCTTCTTGCCTTGCTCCTTGCCTCTAAAAAAGAACGCTAGAGGCAGTGCCCTTAAGGTGAGACTGGAGTCTCAGCTAGGGAAACCCTGCCATCATCAGCGTAAAGGGTGTGGATGTACCAGCTATGAGGCCTGACAGCCACTCCCCAGGACTAGTTAGCATATATTTTGTAAGCAGCCTTGCTTGTATCTGGGACTGCTGAGACACCTTTGGTCCCATATTCTTCCAATCTTCTCATCTGTTTGCTCTTGATTTTAGGAAAAGAATTCATTCCTCAACTACAATGTATCCTGTATCCTTACCATGCCTCAGTACATGAGACAGGGCTATGGCAAGATGCTCATTGATTTCAGTAAGTAAAACAGCCAAGTCATAAGTTGCACAAGCAGGGACTGTTGAAGTATTGTTGTCTTTTTGTCCTGTGGTCTGTCTTCACAATTCCTGGCATATAGTGGAATTACACTCACATTAAGTGAGTGAGTAAGTGGAAAAAACCTGAACATTGTCAGTTGGCCTGATACACATTGAACACTCGGATGAATACAGGACCCTGAGTTGGTACCTAATAGACTATAGATATATGAGATATAGAGGATAGTAAAGTAAGCTCTTTAGTATTATCCTAATGTGAGACTTATGAAAAGCACATTCATCCGTAAAGCGTCAAATTTGTTTATGGGTGTTAAGTTCAGTTTTGTAAGTTGTTCTCTAAAGGCATTTGTGTACCTGATAGAGGCTTTGGGTCTTATTAATCATGAATGCTGTATTTGAGAATTTGCCTGTTCAGTAAAATTTATGTGTAACCCTAAAATCAAAGAACATGCACATGGCAGCAAAAAAAAAGTCACCACGTTTCCAGATGAGGTCAAACAGATACTTATTTTGGCTTTGTTTAAGCTGGTGTCCTTTAGAGCCGTGTTGTTCATATTTTTATGCTTTTTGTTGCTATTTTTATCTTTTATTATTATTTTTTGGCCATGCCACGTAACTTGTGGGCTCTTAATTCCTCTGACAAGGGATCAGACCCAGGCCCTCAGCAGTGAAAGGGTAGCCACTGGAATTCCCTGTTGATTTTCAATGGCCCCTGAGCACAGTGCTGAAGTACTGTCTAGTAAGTCTGCGATGTGCCTTCCAGAGAAAATGTGTTTTATAGACAGGTTTTTATTCAGGCATTCGTGGTTGTGCTGTTGGCTTTTAGTTCAGTGTTAGGTCAACAGTATGTATTAAATGGGTGTCTTTAAGTAAAAACACATAAAACAAAGTTGGTTATATATTGATTGATTGATGAAAATGTGACGAGGGGCCCACAGGAACCTAACCCTGTATTTACCCCAAGAGCAATGGTTCAATATAGCTTATTCAGTGTTTGCTGTGACTTTATAGAATATAATTACTGTAAGTAATGAGATTCAGCTGTATTTTATTCCATGTTCACCGTGACATGATGTATTTTGGTCAAATTAGAATTCGTAGAATCAGCTTTTTGATCCTTTTTTTTTAGCCACTTGGTTAGAGATAAATCAGGAAATGGCATAATCCACTAATGGAGTTGAGGGGACTGTGTATCTTTGAATAGGTAACAACTATTTTATAAACTTTGTGGAAATTTTCAAACATACACTAAAGTAGCATAATAGTATATAATAAACCCCCCTGTAATGATTACCATTTTATAGCCAGTCTTGTTTTACCTATAGTCACACCCTCAGTTATTTTGGAATCTCTAAAAGTATAGGGTCTATTACACCTATAAAAGCCCTACAAAACAAAAAATTCCTTAATGTCATAAAATACACTATTCAAATTTTCATTATTTTGTGATTCGATTCTTTAAAAAAAAAAAAAGTTGTTTTTACTCAAATACAGATAGAACTGTGTAGCTTATAAATCAGTTTTTAGTTTAGAGATTCCCGCTCCATCTCTTTTTTTTCTTTGCTATTTATTTAAGTTGGTTATCCAGTAGTTTTAGTTTCCTGAAGTATGAGTTTGCTGACTGCATCCCCCTGGTGTTGAAAGTTAGATGTTTGGCTGTTAAAACTGGAGACTTTGTGAAATTCAGATCATATCTATTCCTGTCTGCTGCCCACCACAAATATTTCATAGGCAGTACTGAAATAATCTATTCTTTTTTTCTTTTAAGAATTTTTAGGGTTACTTAAGAAAAAAAAATTTTTTTTTTTTTTTTTAATTATTTTATTTTTGGCTGCATTGGGTCTTTGTTGCTTTGCCTGGGCTTTCTCTAGCTTCAGCGAGCAGGGGGTACTCTTTGGTGCGGTGTTCAGACTTCACATTCCGGTGGCTTCTCTTATTACGAAGCACAGGCTCTAGGCACTCAGGCTCAGCAGTTTCGGCTCTTGGGCTCTAAGGGTGCAGGCTCGTCAGTTGCGCTGCACAGGCTTAGTTGCTCCGAAGCATGTAGAATCTTCCTGGACCTGGGATTGAACCCTTGTCCCCTGCATTGGCAGGAGGATTCTAGTCCACCGCACCACCAGGCAAGTTCTGAGATAATCCATAAAGTGCAAAAATCTGAAAAAGCTTGAAAGCTATATAGTGAAATGGCTTTCAAATCTGTTTCCATCTACTCTGTTCTCTTTTTTGGCTTGTGGGATCTTAGACCCTTGACCAGGCATCAAACCTGGCAGTGAAAGCGCTGAGTCTTAATCTCTGAACTGCTAAGGAATTCCTCATCTACTTTGTTCTTAATGCATACCTACAGATACTATTAATATTAATAAGTTTCTAGTGCAGGCTTCCACTAGAAGGCTTTTATATTAAATGTCTATTATAAATAAATGTGAAAACACATTCATCCCCTTTTGTTTGTACAAAGGCAGTCAACTGTACTACAGCGAATACATAGCATTGCATTAAATGACTGGACCCTAATGGATATTGCCAGGCAGACTCTACTCCTTAAATCTTTATCCATTTTGGTACGCTGTTCTTATTAGGATGAGATACAGTATCTGCATTGTTCTCTGGCAGGTTATTTGCTTTCCAAAGTGGAAGAAAAAGTTGGCTCCCCAGAACGTCCACTCTCAGATCTGGGGCTCATAAGCTATCGCAGTTACTGGAAAGAAGTGCTTCTTCGTTACCTGCATAATTTCCAAGGCAAAGAGATTTCTATCAAAGGTTGGTTTTTTGCTCTTAGAGAATGTTACCTAAGATGTTTGCTCCTCTGAATATTCAGACTTTTTTGTTTGGGCCCTGTTCATGTTTTGTAATCAGCGAAGATAATGCCACATTCTGTTTTGCATCTGAATATGAGAGCGGAAGGCTCACTGATGTGGACCACTCACTAAGGTGCCTAAGGATTCCAGAGCTTTGGGCCCTAGGGACTGGTTATCTGATTTGGTTTCTCAAATTTTAGGTTGCTAACACTTTATTTCACAAAATTCTCAACAAAAGCAAGAAAGAAGAAAAACTTCCAGTCATTTGGCACACATAGGAACTTCTAACATCCCGGAATATTTATGCAAGAGTGAAATAATTTAGTTTGTTCTTTGACTTCAATTGCTATAGGAGCCAAAGTGGTTTCCTGCTGTACTGCCCCTCTTTTATAGTTATTTTAAGTGGTCAAATGAATACTTTATAAACTTCTGGACAGCTTGGGTCAAGTAGCAAAGATTCCAAACATTTGGAGTCTGTGTAGATATCCTTCAAAGGAAAGGGGTCCTTGGTAAGGGGGTGGGGAGGTCTGCATTTTGAGCAAGTAGCTCTTCTGTTTCAGAAATTAGCCAGGAGACAGCTGTGAATCCTGTGGACATTGTCAGCACTCTGCAAGCCCTTCAGATGCTCAAATATTGGAAAGGAAAACACCTAGTTTTGAAAAGACAGGTAAAGTTTCTGTTAGCCTTTTACTCATTGCTTTATGTCTCTTGAGGCCTAGCAAAGTGGAGCCTTCATACCTTAAAGGTAACCTTCCCTTTTTAAAGAGTGACTCCATGCAGCTTTTCCTTTGCTCTCACTGTTAGACTTGTCTCCGACTGTACCCTTATCAGAAGCTTCTGGTTAACTCCTGTCTCATACTTGGATGACAGAAGCATCAACAGCTCCAGTTAAGCAGCTTTATGTTGGCACTGTTGTACTTCTGTCCTTTGATGATTTTCTTACATCAGAGAAGAGTGCCCATCTGTGGAGGAGAATCTCCATAACCTCCAGGGCCTGTAGAAGTGGTTTTAAATTCCTTTAACAAATGCCATCTCAGTTCAGTAAACTTTTCAATATAGCAACTTTATTGAAATACAATTTTCACAGAGCATACAATTCACTCATTTACATTGTATGATGCCGTGGGTTTTAGTGTAGTCACAGAGTTGTGCAGTCACCACTATCAATTTTTGTTACTCCCAATTTGAAACACTACCCCTGAGTAGTCACTCCTCATTTCCACTCATTGTGTTCCCAGGCCCACTGTCTGTATTTAAGCTTGCATATTCTGGGCATTTCACATAAATGGAATCATACAGTATGTGATTTAAAGAGTGCTACTCTAGACTGGATTCAGTGTTCTATATCTTCTTGCCTTGCTCCTTGCCTCTAAAAAAGAACGCTAGAGGCAGTGCCCTTAAGGTGAGACTGGAGTCTCAGCTAGGGAAACCCTGCCATCATCAGCGTAAAGGGTGTGGATGTACCAGCTATGAGGCCTGACAGCCACTCCCCAGGACTAGTTAGCATATATTTTGTAAGCAGCCTTGCTTGTATCTGGGACTGCTGAGACACCTTTGGTCCCATATTCTTCCAATCTTCTCATCTGTTTGCTCTTGATTTTAGGAAAAGAATTCATTCCTCAACTACAATGTATCCTGTATCCTTACCATGCCTCAGTACATGAGACAGGGCTATGGCAAGATGCTCATTGATTTCAGTAAGTAAAACAGCCAAGTCATAAGTTGCACAAGCAGGGACTGTTGAAGTATTGTTGTCTTTTTGTCCTGTGGTCTGTCTTCACAATTCCTGGCATATAGTGGAATTACACTCACATTAAGTGAGTGAGTAAGTGGAAAAAACCTGAACATTGTCAGTTGGCCTGATACACATTGAACACTCGGATGAATACAGGACCCTGAGTTGGTACCTAATAGACTATAGATATATGAGATATAGAGGATAGTAAAGTAAGCTCTTTAGTATTATCCTAATGTGAGACTTATGAAAAGCACATTCATCCGTAAAGCGTCAAATTTGTTTATGGGTGTTAAGTTCAGTTTTGTAAGTTGTTCTCTAAAGGCATTTGTGTACCTGATAGAGGCTTTGGGTCTTATTAATCATGAATGCTGTATTTGAGAATTTGCCTGTTCAGTAAAATTTATGTGTAACCCTAAAATCAAAGAACATGCACATGGCAGCAAAAAAAAAGTCACCACGTTTCCAGATGAGGTCAAACAGATACTTATTTTGGCTTTGTTTAAGCTGGTGTCCTTTAGAGCCGTGTTGTTCATATTTTTATGCTTTTTGTTGCTATTTTTATCTTTTATTATTATTTTTTGGCCATGCCACGTAACTTGTGGGCTCTTAATTCCTCTGACAAGGGATCAGACCCAGGCCCTCAGCAGTGAAAGGGTAGCCACTGGAATTCCCTGTTGATTTTCAATGGCCCCTGAGCACAGTGCTGAAGTACTGTCTAGTAAGTCTGCGATGTGCCTTCCAGAGAAAATGTGTTTTATAGACAGGTTTTTATTCAGGCATTCGTGGTTGTGCTGTTGGCTTTTAGTTCAGTGTTAGGTCAACAGTATGTATTAAATGGGTGTCTTTAAGTAAAAACACATAAAACAAAGTTGGTTATATATTGATTGATTGATGAAAATGTGACGAGGGGCCCACAGGAACCTAACCCTGTATTTACCCCAAGAGCAATGGTTCAATATAGCTTATTCAGTGTTTGCTGTGACTTTATAGAATATAATTACTGTAAGTAATGAGATTCAGCTGTATTTTATTCCATGTTCACCGTGACATGATGTATTTTGGTCAAATTAGAATTCGTAGAATCAGCTTTTTGATCCTTTTTTTTTAGCCACTTGGTTAGAGATAAATCAGGAAATGGCATAATCCACTAATGGAGTTGAGGGGACTGTGTATCTTTGAATAGGTAACAACTATTTTATAAACTTTGTGGAAATTTTCAAACATACACTAAAGTAGCATAATAGTATATAATAAACCCCCCTGTAATGATTACCATTTTATAGCCAGTCTTGTTTTACCTATAGTCACACCCTCAGTTATTTTGGAATCTCTAAAAGTATAGGGTCTATTACACCTATAAAAGCCCTACAAAACAAAAAATTCCTTAATGTCATAAAATACACTATTCAAATTTTCATTATTTTGTGATTCGATTCTTTAAAAAAAAAAAAAGTTGTTTTTACTCAAATACAGATAGAACTGTGTAGCTTATAAATCAGTTTTTAGTTTAGAGATTCCCGCTCCATCTCTTTTTTTTCTTTGCTATTTATTTAAGTTGGTTATCCAGTAGTTTTAGTTTCCTGAAGTATGAGTTTGCTGACTGCATCCCCCTGGTGTTGAAAGTTAGATGTTTGGCTGTTAAAACTGGAGACTTTGTGAAATTCAGATCATATCTATTCCTGTCTGCTGCCCACCACAAATATTTCATAGGCAGTACTGAAATAATCTATTCTTTTTTTCTTTTAAGAATTTTTAGGGTTACTTAAGAAAAAAAAATTTTTTTTTTTTTTTTTAATTATTTTATTTTTGGCTGCATTGGGTCTTTGTTGCTTTGCCTGGGCTTTCTCTAGCTTCAGCGAGCAGGGGGTACTCTTTGGTGCGGTGTTCAGACTTCACATTCCGGTGGCTTCTCTTATTACGAAGCACAGGCTCTAGGCACTCAGGCTCAGCAGTTTCGGCTCTTGGGCTCTAAGGGTGCAGGCTCGTCAGTTGCGGTGCACAGGCTTAGTTGCTCCGAAGCATGTAGAATCTTCCTGGACCTGGGATTGAACCCTTGTCCCCTGCATTGGCAGGAGGATTCTAGTCCACCGCACCACCAGGCAAGTTCTGAGATAATCCATAAAGTGCAAAAATCTGAAAAAGCTTGAAAGCTATATAGTGAAATGGCTTTCAAATCTGTTTCCATCTACTCTGTTCTCTTTTTTGGCTTGTGGGATCTTAGACCCTTGACCAGGCATCAAACCTGGCAGTGAAAGCGCTGAGTCTTAATCTCTGAACTGCTAAGGAATTCCTCATCTACTTTGTTCTTAATGCATACCTACAGATACTATTAATATTAATAAGTTTCTAGTGCAGGCTTCCACTAGAAGGCTTTTATATTAAATGTCTATTATAAATAAATGTGAAAACACATTCATCCCCTTTTGTTTGTACAAAGGCAGTCAACTGTACTACAGCGAATACATAGCATTGCATTAAATGACTGGACCCTAATGGATATTGCCAGGCAGACTCTACTCCTTAAATCTTTATCCATTTTGGTACGCTGTTCTTATTAGGATGAGATACAGTATCTGCATTGTTCTCTGGCAGGTTATTTGCTTTCCAAAGTGGAAGAAAAAGTTGGCTCCCCAGAACGTCCACTCTCAGATCTGGGGCTCATAAGCTATCGCAGTTACTGGAAAGAAGTGCTTCTTCGTTACCTGCATAATTTCCAAGGCAAAGAGATTTCTATCAAAGGTTGGTTTTTTGCTCTTAGAGAATGTTACCTAAGATGTTTGCTCCTCTGAATATTCTGACTTTTTTGTTTGGGCCCTGTTCATGTTTTGTAATCAGCGAAGATAATGCCGCATTCTGTTTTGCATCTGAATATGAGAGCGGAAGGCTCACTGATGTGGACCACTCACTAAGGTGCCTAAGGATTCCAGAGCTTTGGGCCCTAGGGACTGGTTATCTGATTTGGTTTCTCAAATTTTAGGTTGCTAACACTTTATTTCACAAAATTCTCAACAAAAGCAAGAAAGAAGAAAAACTTCCAGTCATTTGGCACACATAGGAACTTCTAACATCCCGGAATATTTATGCAAGAGTGAAATAATTTAGTTTGTTCTTTGACTTCAATTGCTATAGGAGCCAAAGTGGTTTCCTGCTGTACTGCCCCTCTTTTATAGTTATTTTAAGTGGTCAAATGAATACTTTATAAACTTCTGGACAGCTTGGGTCAAGTAGCAAAGATTCCAAACATTTGGAGTCTGTGTAGATATCCTTCAAAGGAAAGGGGTCCTTGGTAAGGGGGTGGGGAGGTCTGCATTTTGAGCAAGTAGCTCTTCTGTTTCAGAAATTAGCCAGGAGACAGCTGTGAATCCTGTGGACATTGTCAGCACTCTGCAAGCCCTTCAGATGCTCAAATATTGGAAAGGAAAACACCTAGTTTTGAAAAGACAGGTAAAGTTTCTGTTAGCCTTTTACTCATTGCTTTATGTCTCTTGAGGCCTAGCAAAGTGGAGCCTTCATACCTTAAAGGTAACCTTCCCTTTTTAAAGAGTGACTCCATGCAGCTTTTCCTTTGCTCTCACTGTTAGACTTGTCTCCGACTGTACCCTTATCAGAAGCTTCTGGTTAACTCCTGTCTCATACTTGGATGACAGAAGCATCAACAGCTCCAGTTAAGCAGCTTTATGTTGGCACTGTTGTACTTCTGTCCTTTGATGATTTTCTTACATCAGAGAAGAGTGCCCATCTGTGGAGGAGAATCTCCATAACCTCCAGGGCCTGTAGAAGTGGTTTTAAATTCCTTTAACAAATGCCATCTCAGTTCAGTTCAGTTCAGTCACTCAGTCATGTCCAACTCTTTGCGACCCCATCACAGGCATACTAGGCCTCCCTGTCCATCACCAACTTCCGGAGTTCACCCAAACTCACGTCCATCGAGTCGGTGATGCCATCCAGCCATTTCATCCTCTGTCGTCCCCTTCTCCTGCCCCCAATCCCTCCCAGCAGCAGAATCTTTTTCCGAGTCAACTCCTCACATCAGGTGGCCAAAGTACTGGAGTTTCAGCTTTAGCATCATTCCTTCCAAAGAAATCCCAGCCCTGATCTCCTTTAGAATGGACTGGTTGGATCTCCTTGCAGTCCAAGGGACTCTCAAGAGTCTTTTCCAACACCACAGTTCAAAAGCATCAATTCTTCGGCACTCAGCTTTCTTCACAGTCCAACTCTCACATCCATACATGACCACAGGAAAAACCATAGCCCTGACTGATGTCCATTTAAAAATTTTTTTCAGTTGACTTAGAACATTTACTCTGGAGGGGCCATGGCAGCCCACTCTAGTGTTCTTGTCTGGAGAATCCCGTGAACAGGGAAGCCTGTCAGGGTTGCCCAGAGTCAGGCACGACTGAAGCGACTTAGCACGTATGCACAATTAATAAGGGAAGATGGGTAATGATTTTCAGGTCTTGCCGAGGGCATAATAGGAAGAAATGGATTAGGTAGGAGAGCATTAGGTAAATCAAAAGAACTTTTTTTAATACCTGTCTCACACATTAGTATATTATGAAATCTTTGGTGATTTCTTCTTTGCTAACAATCATTTTGGAATCCACATATAAAAATGTTTTAGTTGAAGGCATATAATAATTTTTTCCCATTGTTTTCTCTCAGGATCTCATTGATGAGTGGATAGCCAAAGAGGCCAAAAGATCCAACTCCAATAAAACCATGGATCCAAGCTGTTTAAAATGGACCCCTCCCAAGGGCACTTAAAGTGACCGGTTACTCCGAGCCAGCGAACCCCAGCAGTAGGAATCCGTACCCTAGGGATCTGTCTGTCATTTCTGTTGCTCTTGTGATTGGCAAGTACAGTATCCTTTGGGAAGGCCATCCCCCTCAGGACTGTCCTGGCTCCGACCTTCGTGTACACTGCAGACGCTGGTTCTGAGGAACTGTTGTTTCGGCCTCAGTGAGGTTGCCTGGATGGGATCTCTTATTACGCTTGAGTGCAGATCCCTTGTAGCACTGACCCAAGGTGTTCTGTTTTGGTACTGTACCTGTCCAGTCACTGGTTCTCTCCTTTGGCCCCATGAGGTTGTGTCGTGTCTTCTAAACTTTGTAATAGTGCTTCTTGCCACCTGGTCACCAGACCACCAAGTACGGTTACTGCCACCAGGACCTTTCCAGTTATTCCCTACATGTGTTTTTGGAGGGGCAGGGAAGAGGGGACACTTCTGAGTGTGTGTTGGGAGGGGTCCCTTCCCTTTGGATTTCATCTCACTTTAAGTTATTTCCTCCATTTTTACTGAAAGACCTGTTTTTAATCAGTATCAGGCTGACCAGAGCCAGATACTTCTGAAGACTCTGGCAGGGATTAGTCTTAGTTACAGCATACCATCTAAATGAGATGGAGAAAAGACCTGAGAGGTGGTGATTCTCTATTTGGATTTGAGTTCGCCTGTGGGCAGTGGGCAACATCTTGGTAAAAGGGAATGAGATACTACTTTTTGCCTCACGAGAAAGTGCCCAGTAGTAAATGTTTCTTCTCTTTACTCCCTGCCTCTTTTTACTTTCGCAGGTGCCAAAATAATTTCCAGTTCTCCCTTTCATGCTGCATGATAACCGGTTAATTATATTGCAGAAACCTTTCACCAGTACCGGTCTGATATTGCACACCTAAGTTGCACATAAGTTGCATTGCTTTTGTCTGAACATCCTTGGAGAAGTGATTGAGAATGACTTCCGTATCTCAGCCCATGACTCAGCAAGGCAGAATGGCCACCCCTGCCAAGGTTTGCTTTTCTTTTCAACAGTGCCTCACCCTCCCTCTAAGGACTAAAGTGCTTATGCCCTTCCAAGAACTCCATTTCCTTTTTGGGATTTACCACCATCCCCCCATTCTCTGGTCTCCTCTATTTTTGGTGTTGTTTAAGTGAAGGAAGAGATGCTCCCTCTAATTTCTCTCTAGCCCATTATAACCTGCTATCTTGGGGCAGCTTTTGATGTATGACATGTCACCCTTCCCAACTTGGTCTCCTGCAACACCGCTGTCTTCATGTGGAGCCCTCACCACAATCCCAGTTATGGTCATTTGTGCCTTTCTCTTGTCATCTTTGTACACTACTTATATTCACTGTGGGTTGGGGGGAGCTAACTTTAAGCATGTTCAGTGGCAGCTCCCTGCCAGTTTCAGTGTCACTGTTAAAATTTACCCAAAAGCAATTTCACTGGGGGTTTTCTTAAGGGGTAGAGGCCTTTTACAGAAGCTAACCCTTCCCCAAATGTGGTAGAATGTGCTGTTCTGTATCTGCTCTTCAATAAAGCATGTTCTCTGCTGAAATTTGTTTCACCCAGGAACTCTCACTTGAGTATGACATGGTGCCGCTGGCCTACCGCTAATAAGAAATGCACTTGGAGTTTTTTTTCTAAGCAGTAAACTGACTGTTCAGGGACAGGATTTGTGGGTGGGCAAAGTTGTTTTTTCCTCTGATGCAGGGTATCTGGAGGGAGTGCTTAACTCTGAGCTTGTCTAGTTGATGGAGTAAATTCTCTGTGCCACACTCTGGTTCCAGCTAACAGGTATGCGTAGCTGTGAGTAGTTTCTGTTATCCATTCGAAGACCCAGCAGGAGGTAAGGCTAGGTGGTATAGCTGTGGAAAGTGGGAACAGACGTGTCCTCTTTTACCTCCAGGCTTACTTGCCAGTAGTGAGCAATGCCATCTCCAATAATCATTGTCTCTTTCAGGTTGAGGTGATTTCTGAAAGTAGCTGCACTTTGCTGTAGCGTTTACCTAGTGTGAGAAACGGCAGACCGGGCACTTAACTGGATGGTAGAGAGGAGGGGGATGGAAATTGTATTTGTTGGAGTGAATTTGCCCCCTCTGGCCAGCATGGTGAGAATCTCTCCTGGCAGAAAAACTAAGTGTCTTCCTTGGTAAGGTTAGAGTCCTGCGTGTCACCTACTAGGGTAGGAAGTGGGATGAGAAAAACTCAGGCTTATAAAAAGACCATTCTTACACACATCTTCGAGAAACGTGTGCCCTGATTTCCCTCTTCTAGGTGTTTGCATCAAAGGGAAATTCTGGTGTCTCTCCCATTTTGGAAAAATTGAGGAAGGTAATATGGACCATGATAGTGGATAGACAGTACAGATCACAAGTCTTTGGTGACTGTCATCCCTCTTGCCTCACCTAGAAATCAAAGGAAGGTTTCTCTGCTTTAAATCCTTACAGGTATGGGAACTGGCCGTTCACTTCCTTGGTGGTTTTGAGTCAGACTGTTCTCTCTGGCTCCTTTGGTACCTGCACAAAAGAAATTCAGCTGCTTAGGCTCCTTCGTTAGAAGAGCAAAAGTCTCGAGTCATTCCTGCACCTCTGAGACTCCATAAGTGGAAGCACCAACCATTTCTAGAGGAAGAAAGCCTCAGCATGTGCTGGTTGCTTCTTTTCTGCTCAGCACTGTGCTGGCTACTTTAACACTGCCTTGTTTGACACTCCCCTCTGCCATTTGCTTTCTTGGCTTTTTTGATTCCCTAATGGCTTAACTTCTCCCTTCTAGTTAGTTCTCTTTGCTTCATCCACAGTCCCCCATGCTTCTAGTGGCTTCCATTGCCAGAAGAATGACAAGACTGGTGAAAACTTTAAAATGAAAGAATTGAGTTTAGTTACTCCTGTAGGCAGCATTTGTAGGTCAGAGACCTAAACCAGGATACAGAGATGTGCCTCATTCTGGTTCTGCTTCTGATTGAGGAATAAACTGTTTAGTAAGCACTGTCCCTTTACTTTTGTGGTTTCCTTCTTCAGTCCTTACCACATCATCACTGTAAGGTAAATATTGTAGCAGCCCTCTTCCACAGGAGAAAATTGGAGGCTCAGAAGTCTTACTGCTGGGTTATAGAAACAGAATGAGAGCGTTGCTTCTCTTGAGTCCAGATCCCATGCTTCTGACAAAACTAATGTGAGTCATCTGATGCCTCGGTGCTTGCTTTCCTGTTTCTCACAAGGGGGAACAATGAGTCACATTAAGTAGTTTTTAAGAATACGGTGTGCCCTTTATATGGCAAGATGATTCTCTTGACATGACCTGAGCTTTGGTTTATCCCTGTGGTTCTGGGCAGGTTGCCTGACTGGGGTTAGGAATGGCCTCTAATGAAGTTCATGTGAAGCCAGTATAAAAAAATACCACAGCTTGCTTCCATCATGCATTCCTTCTGGAATATGAAATGAGTGGAAAGCAGTTTTTTGGAAGTATATTAGTAACTAGGCATAAACACATCTGCCTTTTCCTCCTTTGAAGAGCAGTTGATATGCCAAACATTGAAGGAGCATGGATTTTATGATCCCAGGTACTGGGATCAAGCAGTGTTGCTCTCCGTGGTGATCCTTACCCATTTTACTTCTGACATTTTGAAAATCTAATAAAAGTATTGGGTCTTTTAAAAGAAAATACACAGAAGTGCAAATATGCACACATTTGTCTACAGTTCAGGAGATTGAGGGTTTGAGAACGCTCCAGTGAAAAGGTAGACGGGAGCCCCACCTGCCAGCCGTCACTCAGCATGGTTGTGCATGGTTTGTGCAGGCCCAAGTGACAGGTCCCGTTAAGTGAGGTCCAATGACGACCAAAGAGAAGTCCTTACTGAAGGTTAACATGCTGCCTGCCCATGGTTTCACAGATGCACTTGTATACACAGTGCTGTATAGAGTTTTGCATATTCAGAGAATAGGGTGAAACTTTGCTAAATATAGTGTATGTTAGAAGTTCTAAAAACTACTTTTTGCTATTCATTGGGATCATGGAGTTATAGAATTGGTCCACTGGTTTTACTCCAGCACTTTCTGCTAAAAAATAGTATGATTGCATCTCTCAGACTGTCTCCTGCTGATGAGGGCAGTTTAATTGCCCACTTCCTTTGTGGTATCTTCAACAAAATGCCAATGAATGTCACTAAGAAGGGGGTAAAAAAGGACTGCCCAGTGGTGAAAAATGTCCCTTGTGCTGAAATATCAGTTTGTCTCTTCTGTCTTATGTGATACCTGTAGATGCTACTGCTGTTCTGGGGTTTGGGGACTGTTGATTTGTGCCTGAGTGGAGAAAATAACCTGTGTTGTTGCACAGCTTTGGCTCCGCTGCTCCCCCTGGATGTTCTGTGTGAGAACATCTTTACCCTGGACAAGTCATTTCCATTCACAAAACCAGTGTATCTTAACTCGGTACGTGTTTTGGAACCCACTCATGTTTTATTCAATCATGCAAAGTTTTCCAAAATCTATACCCTTATCTCAAAAAAAAAGGTGTGGTAGATCACCTCCAGAAATGGTCACCAACAATCCCATCTCTGTATCTGAGTGCTGTTCCTTCCAATAAGAGCTAATTTTCCTTCAGGGTGTGGGCTGGACTTCTCACTAATCAAGGTGCCAGAAGTGATATTTTAGCTGTTTCTACTTTTGCTGTTGGAAACCTGACATTTTCAGACCAGAAGTTTAAGTGTCAAAAATCCAGACCCTGTACCCTGCTGACCTCCTGAAACTAAAGACTCATCCAGCTGAGGGTTGCCAACCGAGAGAATCATGAGAAGTACTGTTTTATTTTTTTGGCCACGCTGAGTGGCATGTGGGATCTTAGTTCCCTGACTAGGGATCAAACTCATGACCCCTACAGTAGATGTGCACAGTCTTAACAGTTGGACTGCCATGGAAGTCCCTGGAAATATTTTAAACCATTGGCTATTTTAGGATGGTTAGATATACATACAGATACATAGCAGTGTCTAAGTGAAAAAAGGACTTGAGAGTAAAGGACCTTTCCTTCTGACCTTTTGAGAATCTAATAAAAGCATTGGGTTTTTTAAAAGAAAAGTGTACATAAATGCAGATATGCACACATTTGTATACAGTTTAGGAGACAGACTTTGAAGTCATTTCTGAACTTGGGTTAATAAATAAACTGGTTTGAGAAAGCTCCAGTGAAAAGGCAGGAACCTCACCTGCCTGCCTTCACAGTTGGGCCTTGTAGTTTTATTTTGGTAAATGATTGCCTGTTATTGGAAACCAGATGTGCCCAGAGGAGGACCTCCACCTTGTGTGATTCCAGGGGAGCACTATTCATGCAATGGCACCCACAGACCCAGTTTAACCCTGGTTGATATCTCAGCTTCCAGTCCAATTGCCTCTCAGGTCCTTGCCTAGCCTTAGAATTCTTAGTCACCAACTTAGAGAAGTGGATCAGGAAGGGTGAATATCCTGTTAGAAATCGGTCTCCAGTTCCCCCAGAGTTCATGTGGCTTCCCATTCTGGGATTAAGTTTCCATTTATCTTGGCTTTCAAGTTTCCATAAGTGGACTCCACCTGGGTAGTTTTCATCATTCCCCTACACAGCCTCCACATACAGCTGGGCTAGTCTCTTCCTGTTTTCATTTGGGAAGCCTCCATGTCAGCATTCCCCTAAGTGAAGTATTACAGGTAAAATGGGTACTGTGGTCAAACTTGGAAAACAGTTGAAGTTGCATATTGATACGTTTCTTGAGTTCAGGGCATCTCAGAACCTCTCAGGATTTTCCAAGAAGGAGACAGAATGTAACATTTCCTAAAATGGTCCGGAAGGATTCTCTGGAGACCAGTATGCTATGGGGGCAGACGTTTAGATGTTTCTTTGGTGCTTACTGAAATGGCCCAACTAAAAAGGAATTCCTTGTGAAGACTTATTTTTCTGCCTAAGACATGTCTGTAATTGTGGCAGAGACCAAGTCATTGTAGGGGTCAAATGTGCTTGGAGTGAAGGACCGTCCCTCAAATCCTGGCTCTGGGATTTCCGGTGCACATTGAGGATAATACTTGTGGAGGTGACTTGTTTTTTAGAGTGCCTAATAGATAGATTCATTCATTTGTACACAAAAGATGTAGAACTTGGTCTCCTGGAGAAGATCAGCATTTAATTCCTAATTGTGATCAGTGCCCTGAAGGGCAAAGGACAGGTGTTGGGTAAGCATAACTGGAGAGAACTAGTTGAGCTTGGTTATCCAGGAAGCCCTAACTGAAGAAGGGAGCTTGCTTTATCGTGGGACCTGACAGATGACTGGGTTAGCCACATGGGGCGTGGGCAGCCGAGAGGGAGAGCCTGAGCACAGATCACAAAAGCTGGCGAGCCTCTGGTGTGCCTAAGGGCCTGAGAGGATGTCTGGCAGTGGCTGAGGCAGGAGTGAGGGGTGAGCATCAGGGAGCACAGGGTCTTAAAGGCCCCAACAAGAATGTCAGGTTGGCCTAGGAAACTGAACTGTGGCCAGCAGGGGGTGGACTGGCCCAACACGTTAAGTCCTGCTCTGGATGGAGAGCTGTAAGGTGGGAAGCACGGATGCCCGTTCAGGAGGCTGTTGCTCCCTAGGCCAGGGAAGATGGTGCCTCCTGTGAGTAAGTGTAGTGAGGGCGGCAAGGTGAATTTAGGTATACTTGGAAGAACATCCAACTGGGAGAAGGTGTTTAGAGGGGGCAGTGAGGGATGGGGAGTCACTCCAAGGTTTCTAGCCCACAGCAGGGTGTGTGGCAGTGCCGTCTGTAGACCTGAGCCAACGGGAGCAGTCAGTCATGGGGCTGCAGGTCAAGAGCTGAGCACTTGAGGACCATGCGTTCTATGTGAGTCCTTCGTGAAAACCCTCTCCAAGCACCTCTGAGCTCTACTGGTGGCGCTGGGGTAAAGACAGTTAAGAAGCCGTCTGTGTACTTGACAAACCCTGTTGCTGAGATAAACTGCTAATTTTATATCAGATACGAGTTCTGTCGTGGAAGAACGTGCAAAGTGCTGCGGGAACTCGGTGGAGGGAGTGAATGAGTAGTTGCCAGGTTGGGACCTCTGAGGAAGAATTCACCAGCATGGGAGGAGAATGGCATATGCAGACACCAGCTTGAGGGACGTGGTGGGTGTGAAGAGAGTTGTTGGAGAGCAAGGGCTGCCTTAAGTGAGTACAGTGCCTCTGCCCTCTGTTGTCCATAGTTCTTCAAGGACAAATTCCAGTCTCCGTCCCTGCTCCCAGTCCCGCCTGAGGGCCCAGCAAAGTGCCAGCCCAAAGAGGGAACTTAATGGTCAGTGGCTTCAGCCAAAGCTTAAATGTCTCCAGCTTCAAACATGGGAATAAAATCTTCAGTCCTCTCTCCTTCACGTTGAGTTGTCACAGTGAGCCACCTCCCGGGACCACAGCTGGGCCTTTTTCTTTACTCTAGAGCTCTTTAAATGACTAGCTGCCTCTGACCCCAAAATCAGAGTGGTCAGTTGAGGGGCCACCTCATACACGAGAATTGATGAAGGACCTGGGCCCCGATTCTCCAAGTCCAAGGACACATGGATTTGGGTCCTTGAGGTTGTGATGGTGGGTGGGCAAGAGCTACCTGTGTCCCAAGCCTGCTTTTCCCACCTCAGGTGGGGACCAGGGCTATTTAGTATTTCCCTTTACAACTCTGGAAGAGGTCTCATGGCTGCTGACATGCCAGGCCCCTGGGCAGGGTGTTGAGCCCAGGCCATCCCTGTCTGCTGCCCTGCACCAGAGAAGAAATCATCTGCTCTTCATTGGTTTATTGAACCCTTGCTGTGTTATGGGCACAGGATTTGGAGAAACGGGGGTAGGAAGGTCTCAGTGAGACTCATCCTGCTATGCAGTGAGGTCCGAGGGTGTGGGGGGTTGTTAGCTAGCTTACAGAGGTGACGGTGCATTTACGCACGACCGCTGCTTGAGACCGAGAGTCCTGGGAGGAGCCCAGTGAGTGCAGCGTGGCGGGAGGGACGCGTGATGAGCACAGAAGACATGGAGCAGAGGGCTGGCCTGGTCGGCTGGTTGGCTGCCACGTCCAGGTAAGGAGAGAGGGATTTCGTCCTCTGGGAGGCGTGGGGTGGGGGCTCTCACTCTGACCCATGGTTCTCCTCTTTGCCTGGGAAGAGTGCTGCACATAAGCAATGGTTAGGGGAGCCTTGTCTGCCTTCTCCACCCTTGGAGGCCTTCCCTGGTCATCCACTCAAGGCCCTCCATTTGCCCAATCCAGGTTTCTCCGGCTGTGGTTATTTAGGGCAATCAAATTCCAGGTTAATCTGGCAGAGCTTCCGTTTTTTGATCATAAATGCCTCTAGAGAGTAGATGAGCCAACCGTTACTAAGAAAGGGAGTGGTAATCCCGCACTTAAAATTCCAATGGCCCTCTGAGAGCCCCATGAAGTGCCCGGACTAGGGAGCAGGAGACTGTTTAGTGCTGGCTCTGTTAACAGTTCACCGTGTGACTTTGGGCAAATTGTTTCCATCCCTGAAGAATGATCATTTCTAAGGTTCCTGCCAACGCTTTGCATGGGGGGACGTGCATTTCCATGTTGGCACTGGGGTGACTTCCATGGCCCTTCGAATGAAATGGATGAAACCCTTGGGAAAAACTCTTGGGGGAATATAGAGAACTTTCCCACCTTGATTCCCAAGAGCCTCTGTTGGAAGGCGCAGGTGTTCTATCAGGGAAGCTAGAGAGGGGTCCACAGGTCTGCAGCTCTTGGGGGAGAGTCAGGATTAAGGAAGCAGACGAGCTTGATGTCTGCTCAGCTGTGTCACCCCATGCCTTTTCTTGAGCTTGCTAGCTTGAGTTCTGAATCTTTCCCCAGCCTGAGTCACTTATCTACTGATTCACTTACCTTGTTTATTGAGCATCCCCTTGAACGCCTTTGTGGTGTGGCCCAGGCCAGAAGGCATCAGCTGATAGCCCCTCCCAGAGTGATATTCCCTTTATTTAGGTTGTTGAAGACAGAAAATACCTAAGACTCTAACAATTAGGGAATAAAGGGAATGTTCCAGGGCTTGGAGAACCACACACCATTCTCTGTGGCTTCACCTGGCCCTGAGAGGGGGGAGCAGAATGTGCCTATGTGTGCTGGAGGAGAAGCTATCGCCTACCTTCTGTAATTGCACCTCGCCCCTGGACCACTGGTTCTCGCTGATACCCTGGTGATGAGACAGAGAAGAAAACGAGAAAGTGAAGCAGAGGAAGACTGTCTTGGGAACCAAGAAAGACAGGACCAGAACTGGGGACTCTAATGAATAGAGTAGTTCCTCTAGGAACTGAGGTTCTTCATTCATTGATTCCTTCCTCTTTCTCTCCCATTTTCCCTCCCTTCTGCCCTTCCTTCCACAAATGCCTCATGAGCACCTCTAATAGGAACTGGGGACAGGGGAGATGGCAGACTGTTACCTGCCCGTGGGGTGGCTTTTATTCAGGACACCAGCCATGTGACCCAGCAGAACAGTGCAGGGCAGTATGCCAAGGAGGGTGCCATGCCCAGGCCATGAAGACAGAGTTAGGGTTTTCAGTTTTAAGTTCCTTTTGGATTGATGGTTTCTTCAACTCTAGGCTTTAGACCCATGGTAAGTTTGAACCTTTGGCAGAGCTGGATTCATTGCCATCTCCTCATCCCTGCAGCTGCTCCCTCGGTGCACACAGACCACCTCTCCAAGGAAACAACCAGGAAGCCTAGCATGCAGGCAAACCACTCGGGCCCCACCCTCAACAACGCCAGCCTGTGCACCCTGGCCAGAGCATCTCCCCCACCTCCCTGACAAGTCAGTCTTCTCCAGGGAGCATGTGGGGGGAAGGTGTGGACAACACCTACCTGTTCCCTCTGACTGGATGGGAGGTATTCCTGGGGAAAGAGAAGAAATGGCGGTTGCACTGCTTCCCTGGGGGCCCAGTGAGGTGAAACGGCTCATGGTTCTTTGGGATCCATGCCTTTGGTGGGTCTCTGGGGACTCTGGCCACCCCCTGTTGTCCTGGTGTAACGGCCACACAAGGTACACTCTGGGTAGGAGGCAGTTTAGGGTAGTGGGAAGTGTTCATACCGTGGAGTCTGCCTGGTGCTAGTCAGGCATCTGTGGGAAAGTGTTTAGCCTATGTGAACCTTAGCCTTTATCACCTGCTGGTGATAAAGGGGATACTATGAGATTTAATCACAAGTAAGCACAATGTTCAGTAAGTATTTCCCATATACCCCTACCTCCTGCTTCCTGCGTTTCTGGATTTGAAAGAGACCTCTGGAATGGCCCAGTCCAAAACTTATTTTGTAGAAGAAAGTTGTAGGCCAAAGTTTGGTCACAAGTTAGTTTTCTTTATTTTATTTTATGGTGCATGTAGCAGGAGGATTTTCTCTATTTTTAAATGGATTTTTTTAAAGTTACAAAAGCAGTTTCTGAATAAATGCCCACTATGAAATGGTAAGGTAGAGGTTAGTGTAGTAAGGAAGGTGAAGGTGAAGGTGTAGTCGCTCAGTCGTGTCCGACTCTTTGCGACCCCGTGGACTGTAACCTACTAGGCTTCTCCATCCGTGAGATTCTCCAGGCAAGAATACTGGAGTGGATTGCCATTTCCTTCTCCAGGGGATCTTCCCAACCCAGGGATTGAACCCGGGTCTCCCTCATTGGAGGCAAACGCTTTAACCTCTGAGCCACCAGGGAAGCCCTAGTGTAGTAAAAGTCCCCCTTAACTTCTTATTCTAGATGTAAAACACTGGTGACAGTTTGATATTTATCCTTCTGGAACTCTCCCTGTGTTTTCATATGTGTGTGTGTGTGTGTAAGTATGCAGTGATTTTTTTAAACATGTAGGCTCCTATCTTATGTATTGTTACATAACTTGCTTTTTCCACTTAGCCAATATCTTGGAAATCTTTCTCTATCTTTCCACAGATTTGCCTCATCCATTTCAATGGCCACAAAGGCTATGGATGTGCCAGACTTCCCTGGTGGTCCAGTGGTTAAGAATTCACCTTCCAATCCAGGGGACTCAGGGTCGATCCCTGGTTGGGGAACTAAGATCCCACATGATACAGGGTAACTAGGCCAATGCTACAACTAGGGAAGTCCAAGTGCTGCAACCAAGACTCAGCACAGCCAAAAAAAAAAAAAAAGGCCATGGATGTGTCTAATATATTTTGATTATTCCCCCCGCCCCCCGCCCCTACCCCACCACTGATAGTTTTTAGGTTATTTTCACATTCTTGCTACTTGGCGCAAATACCTCAGGGTTTATGTAGCAATAGCATTTCTATTTGATGGATTTCCTGAAGCGAACCTATCAGAAGGTATGCATGTTGCCAACTTTGATGGATATTGCCAACAGGTCCTCCAAATGGACACTGTATTAAAGTGTATGTAAGTGCCAGTTCTTTCATATCCTCACCAGAACCACTTTTAAAAATTTAGTTGTCAATAAGAAAACTGCTCTCTGTTCAGACTTTTTTTCTCTTTGTCTTCCCAGGATACAGATTTCACATTGAGAGTGCCCTCAGGGAACAGATTCATTTAAATAATTCTACTTGAACCAAACAGAATCTCACAGAAAGCTTAGTCTTTGGCTTTACTCACGTCAGAGGCAGATCTCAAGTTCTCCCACCTCTCTCCATAGACCTCCACAGTACTGAAGGAAGGGCACCAGCAGGGTGCTAAACATTTGTCCCCACCCTTAGGGCACTGCACTCCCCAGATGCTGGAGTGGTTGCACCTGTTGCCTGGCATAATTAACACTCTCTGAAATGTCCTGATTTGGATAACAATTGATATGGACACTGTATCGCATTCCATGGTGTGAGTGACCACTACTGGACTGGAGTAAGGGATGCTGAGTCCTGGGCTTTAAGTTAGGGCCTCTGTTTGGGGTAACAGAACCCACCAAGAAGCCTTCCTCCCTGGGCATCTGCCCACATCTGTCACTCACCTCCTACCTGCTTCCCCATTAGCCCAAAGAACTGGCTCGCTTTCCCCTTCTTCACGTCCCGGAGCTGAAGCAGGATGCTGGGGATGACATCTTCCTGAAGAAGCAGAGAGTTCCTTAGAGTTGAGGGGAGGCTGACAACAAGACAGTCTGAACAATAACAATCTCAATAACCTATGCTCTCTGCTGGCATTGATCTCCTCACATTTTATACAATACTGCAAATAATAGTCTGAACAATAGCAATCTCAATAACCCATGCTCTGCTGGCATTGATCTCATATTTTATACAATACTGCAAATAATAATAAACAGCAGTAATAAATGGCTAAAGTTAAAGTGTTCCTAAGCACTTTCATATATTAACTCAATCCTTACCAAAACCACGTAAAGAAAGTACTATTTGGGTCTCCATTTTACAGATGGAAACTAAGGCTCAGAGTGATTACCAGTCAGGATGTGAGACAAAGCCAGACTCGAACCCAGGTCATCTAACTCAAAGGCTCAGACACTCCAGGCATAATCTCATTTATGCTTCACAACCACCATGTGAAATATCCATCTACAGATGGGGACACAGGTTTGAGGAGATCAGGTGACTTGTCCAAGGTCATACAGGAAGTGGTAGAGTCAGAATCCAAACTCAGTCTGACTCTAGACTGCTGCCCTTCTGTCTTCCTCTAGCACTCCCCTCACTGTCCCGGGTTTAACCTGGGCCTCTCAGGGCCTGGGGCGGAGGCCACTCCCTCAGGCAAAGACATTTTCATCCTTGAGCTGGTGGGGTAAAAGTTCTGGACCAAGGACTATAGTTTTAAGTTCTCATTTCTCCATTAACCTTTGTGACCTTGGCCAAAGGCCTCTCCTTCCCTGGCTTTTGCTGGAGCCTCTGATGAAGGGCCTGCTTGGCTCTGCTGAGACTGAGCGATGCTTGCTAGTGGAGAAAGTGATAGTGGGTGACAGTCATTAGACCATCTTCATGTCTTTGTATCCCCAATACCTGGCATAGTGCCTGGTACACACAGGAGCTCAGCATGTATGGGATGCAGGATGGCGAATGAAAGGCCCTTTCTCTGATAGTCTGGGAATAGGGAAGAAGATGGGGTTTCCTTTTCCAGGAAGGGTGAGACGGGTGACTAGAGCCCTAGAGTAACACAAGCTGCCTGCCTGGAGGCTGGCCGCTGGGCTTGGGTCACGGGCTCTTCCATTCCCAGTTTCCCCAGGGGCAGCCCTGAAGCTTCATGGACAAGCAGGGACCTGGCTGGGGTGAAGTGGAAACCCCCTCGGCTCTCCCAGCTTATCCCAACTTTTGGGATCAGGAGTGGATTGTTTTCTAAGCCTTGGACTAATTCAGTCACTTCCAGTCTGTCTCTTCTCCAGGACATCAATGGCTGGGGCAGCTGTCTCAGGCTGGAGTCATCTAGCCTGGCCAGGAACCGGAAAAGTGTCTTTGGAGATTTGGACCCATTTCTGAAAAGCTTATGAAAAGCACTTTGCCTTGGTAAAAGGCAGTCTTCAAATGCAAACTGGACAGAATTTTTTTTTTTTTTTTCTCCCACCCATCAGGTTTCTGGGGCCCATTGGGAGGCGTCTTTTACTCAGGAAGGACTCTTGCCCCTTTAACTCAAATCCCCAGCTCCAGGGCTAACCAGGAGTCCTGAAAGAAAAGCAAGGAGAGAAAATCAGATCATCCCTAACAGAGGCATCATTCCTCATTCAGATGAGGTGGTTCCTATATCCCAAATTCTGTGTCTTGGGAAGTAGAAGGATGTTAAACGAGAGTGAGCCAAGAAGAAGCATCAGATGCAGCTGCAGCGTGGAAAGCCCCACGAGGCACTGGTTGAAATCGATGATGTTTCCCATGTAACTGTGTAGCGTGGTCCCTATTACACAGCTTCCCAGCACCTGGACCGTGTCCCTTGATGGGCACAGACTCCATGTGAAAGCTGGAAAAAAAAACTCGGGGGCCATCTTTTTCCCCCCTCTCCCATTTTACAAGAGAGGAAACTGATGTCCCCAGGTCACGCAGAGTCAGTGGAGAAGCCGAGACTTGAACCTTCATTTCCTCAACCTGCTGTCTTCTCAAAGGCACGCACTTCCACATTCAGACAAACCAGGAAGGGAGCCCACCAGAAGGAAAGCCACCAGGCATGGCTGTCACCTGATGGCTCGCCCTGCAGCCTCAGTGTCCTCACCGGCCCCGGACTAGGGGCAGCAGGCCCAGCCCTGTCCCGCCTGCCCTCCCGGAGGCTTTCCCTGAGCACTTGGCCTGTGCGTCCCTAGTCCACTGGCCTCGTCCCCCTGTCCGATGGGACCCTCCGAGGCCAGGATCTCTGTCTCTCTGCCAGACGCTGTGTCTCTAGCTGTGAGATTTCTTCCCAGTGACAGCACTCAGGCCAGCTTAGTAGGAGAGGCTGGCAATCAAACCATTACTTGTCAGGGAATAAGTTTCTACACGTGAGACAAAACAGTGATCCCACTCCAAGCTGACCCCCTTGAAAGGATGTGCTGGGCAATGTCCTCCGAGGCACAGATACACAGAATAAGACATTGGGCAAGGTGTACAGTTGTGCTTTTGATGCTGTGTAATATTGGACGAACTGCTTGACCTTTCTATGCTTCAGTTTCCCTATCTGTGATATGGGGATAGAAATGGTGCCTTTCCCACAAGGTGGATATGAGGATTAAATGGGTTAATATTTATGAGGCATTTAGGACAGTGTCAGGAACATGTGTATGTTAAATACGTTTGTTAAATGAAGCATGAACACACACACTGTGAATTCCGTATATCACTAGGCCATTCAGGTATGAGATAAATCCCTTACAATTATACAAGTGAAGTGACAAATAGATTCAAGGGATTAGATCTGATAGAGTGCCTGAAGAACTATGAATGGAGGTTCACATTGTATAGGAGGCGGTGATCAAAACCATCCCCAAGAAAAAGAAATGCAAAAAAAAAAAAAAAAAAAAGGCAAAACAGTTGTCTGAGGAGGCCTTACAAATAGCCGAGAAAAGAAGAGAAGCAAAGGGCAAAGGAGAAAAGGAAAGATATATCCTTCTGAATGCAGAGACCAGAGAATATCAAGGAGAGATAAGAAAGCCTTCTTAAGTAATCAATGCAAACAGACAAAGGACAGGGAAAAGACTAGACATCTTTTCAAGAAAATCAGAGATACCAAGGGAACATTTCACACAAAGATGGGCAAAATAAAGGACAGAAATGGTATGGACCTAACAGAAGAAGAAGATATTAGGAAGAGGTGGTAAGAATAAACAAAAGAACTATACAAAAGAAATCTTAATGACCCAGTAACCATGATGGTGTGATCACTCACCTAGAGCCAGACATCCTGCAATGCAAAGTCAAGTGGGTCCTAGGAAGCATCACTATGAACAAAGCTAATGGAGGTGATGGAATTCCAGCTGAGCTATTTCAAATCCTAAAAGATGATGCTGTGAAAGTGCTGCACTCCATATGCCAGAAAATTTGGAAAAACTCAGCAGTCACCATAGGACTGGAAAAAGTTTTCATTTCAATCCCAAGAAAGGCAATCCCAAAGAATGTTCAAATTACTGCACAATTACACACATTTCACATGCTAGCAAAGTAATGCTCAAAATTCTCCAAGTTAGGCTTCAACAGTATGTGAACCGAGAACTTCCAGATGTTTAAGCTGGATTTAGAAAAGGCAGAGGAACCAGAGATCAAATCGCTAACCTCCACTGGATCATAGAAAAAGGAAGAGGATTCCAGAAAAGCATCTACTTCCGCTTCATTGACTACGCTAAACCCTTTGACTGTGTGGATCACAACAAACTGGAAAACTCTTAAGGAGATGGGACTCCCAGACCACCTTATCTGCCTCCTGAGAAACCTGTATACAGGTCAAGAAGCAACAGTTAGAACCGGACATGGAACAATAGACTGGTTCCAAATTGGGAAAGGAGTACATCAAGACTACATATTGTCACCCTTCTTACTTAACTTATATGCAGAGTACATCATGGGAAATGCCAGACTGGATGAAGCACAAGTTGGAATCAAGAGAAATGTTGATTTCAGGGAGAAATGTCAATAACCTCAGATATGCAGATACCACCACCCTTATGGCAGAAAGCGAAGAGGCACTGAAGAGCCTCTTGATGAAAGTGAAAGGGGAGAATGAAAAAGCTGGCTTAAAACTCAACATTCAGAAAACAAAGATCATGGCATCGGGTCCCATCACTTCATGGCAAATAGATGAGGAAACACTGGAAACAGTGACAGATTTTATTTTCTTGGGTTCCAAAATCACTGCAGATGGTGACCACAGCCATGAAATTAAAAGATGCTTGCTCCTTGGCAGAAAAGCTATGACAAACACAGCATATTAAAAAGCAGAGACATTATTTTGCTGACAAAGTTCTGTCTAGTCAAAGCTATGGTTTTTCCAGTAGTCATGTATGGATGTGAGAGTTGGACCATAAAGAAAGCTGAGTGCCAAAGAATTGATCCTTTTGAACTGTGGTGTTGGAGAAGACTCTTGAGAATCTTTTGAACAGAAAGGAGACCAAAGCAGTCAATCCTAAAGGAAATCAGTCCTGAATATTCATTGGAGGGACTGATGCTGAAGCTGAAGCTCCAATACTTTGGCCACCTGATATGAAGAACTGACTCACTGGAAAAGACCCTGATGCTGGGAAAGATTGAAGGCAGGAGGAGAAGGGGAAGACAGAGGATGAGATGGTTGGATGGCATCACTGACTTGATGGACATGAGTTTGAGCAAGCTCTGGGAGATGGTGAAGGACAGGGAAACCTGACATGCTGCAGTCCCTGGGGTCGTAGAGTCGGACAGGACTGAGCGACTGAACAACAACAAAATATGCTTGCATCTCTTTGGAGATCTATCAGGCCAGGGGCAACAGCCTTGAACGTGCCCAGAGAGGGGAGGCAGACACCCTACCGTGCAGTGTGCAACCCGCTCTCTTGCTATCATGCCCTGCTCTCCCCAAAGGTACCTACCTCCAGGGTCACAGCCACCCAGGAGCCTACTTCAGCATCGACTGCCCGTTCCTTGTCACCTGCCACAGTGCATGCAGACAGCCCCAGGAGGAGAAGCAAGGTGACGCAGAGCAGCATCTTGGGACCCTAGGGGACCCCTCTCAGCTCAAAGACTGCCTCAAGCAGGCTTGGTCCTCTCTCTGGCTCCTCTTAGCAGGTGGGGGAAGCTCCACCTGTTCCGTCCTTCAGCTACTCGGCCTCTTTCTTCAGCTTATCTGATGCCCCAGGCCATTTCCTGTAACTCCCCACCCCACTTGCTGGAAAAGCCAGTGATATCATGAGCTGCCCAGAGAAGGGACCAGGCCTCCTCCACTGCTGCCCTCAGCAGCTGATCTTTGTTGCAACACCACCTTACCTTTGGCTGCGTTCCCGCAAGAGGCAGGTGCACAATGGGGCAGTGTGTAGGGCCTAGTGCTTTTGGCTTCCTGACTAGAAGCCCCGAGGGGGCCTTGGCATCTTGGAAATGGAGAGGGGGAACTGCCTGGTTTCTTTCTTCCCCTGTAGGAGAGGCCTCTCCCCAGAACTTAGTGTTCTACCACCAGTCTCCCTTTCCTGTCACTGCACCCACCCCTTCCTTGGCATTCCCCGCCAGGTCTTGCCCTAAGACATCAGTTTAGTTCAGTTGCTCAGTCCTATATGACTCTGAGACTCCATGACTGCAGCACACTAGGCTTCCCTGTCCATCACCAACTCCCAGAGCTTGTTCAAACTCATGTCCATCAAGTCGGTGATGCCATCCAACCATCTCATCCTCTGTCTTCCCCTTCTCCTCCTGCCTTCAATCTTTCCCAGCATCAGGGTCTTTTCCAGTGAGTCAGTTCTTCACATCAAGTGGTCAGAGTATTGGAGCTTCAGCTTAAGCATCAGTCCTTCCAATGAATATTCAGGACTGATTTCCTTTAGGATTGACTGCTTTGGTCTCCTTGCAAAGGGAGACCAAAAGACTCTTAAGGGACTCTTAAGAGTCTTCTCCAATACCACAGTTCAAAAGAATCAATTCTTTGGCACTCAGCTTTCTTTATGGTCCAATTCTCACATCCATATATGATTACTGATAAAACCATAGCTTTGACTAGACAGAACTTTGTCAGCAAAATAATGCCTCTGCTTTTTAATATGCTGAGTTTGTCATAGCTTTTCTGCCAAGGAGCAAGCATCTTTTAATTTCATGGCTACGGTCACCATCTGCAGTGATTTTGGAGCCCAAGAAAATAAAGTCTGTCACTGTTTCCAGTGTTTCCCCATCTATTTGCCATGAAGTGATGGGACCCGATGCCATGATCTTTGTTTTCTGAATGTTGAGTTTTAAGCCAGTTTTTTCATTCTCCCCTTTCACTTTCATCAAGAGGCTCTTCAGTGCCTCTTCGCTTTCTGCCATAAGGGTGGTGTTATCCGCATATCTGAGGTTATTGATATTTTTCCCTGCAATCTTGATTCCAACTTATGCTTCATCCAGTCCAGCATTTTGCATGATGTACTCTGCATATAAGTCTTGCTCTAAGGGATAAGGCAAGACTTAAAAAAATTACAAGGAGGAATTGGGATTTGCCAGAAAAATGGCCTCCTGCTCAAATGTCATCACCTCTAAAATATCTTCCCACTGCTGTCAAAGTGGTCTTTTCAAAGCCCTAACCTGACCCATCTCTCCCTATTTACAACCTTCCAGTGTCTCCCCGTTGCCCATGGTGGAAAGTTCAAGCTCCCAAGCATGGAATTCAGGGCTCTTCTCCACTTAGTCCAACAGATATAGAACGGCCCTGTGGTCGGAGAGCTGTGAATTCCATCCCCAGGGCCCTCACTAAATAGCTGTGTGACCTTAGGTATGTTACTTAGAATCCTCATCAGTAAAATGAGATTATTAGTAGCACGTATTTCCAAAATTGTTTGAGGATGAAATTAGATAATGCATGTGGAGCACTTAGCACGGTGCATGATGGCAAATATTTAATACCCATTAACTATTATGGACGCTAGGTGAGGCACTGGGCGACAGTAGATGAATAAGGTATCGTCCCTGCCCAACAGCATCTCACAGCCTCTAGGAAAGAACTCTGGTTGACAGATAAGTTGCATTCAGTTTGCTTGTGCCAGCAAGAGGGTGGGGGAGGGGGAGAAGGCTGTGCTCCATGCCCTCAGTCTGCTCATTTCCTGTCCGCAGACAGCTTCCCCACCTGCTCCATACAGGACAAGATTCCCCGCTCCTACACGCTGTCCTTAGCTGTTTCTCTGCCTGGACTCTCTTTTCCACATGGTAAACTCCCACTTGTTAAAGGTCTGCTTAGTGGTCACCCCCAGCAGAGTTTTTCTCTTTCCTGACTCCAGCAAGAATTAACTGGCCCCTTCCCTAGGCGTTCCCTATGTCTCCCAGTCATCTGTCTCTCAGCTCTGCAAAGGACGTGGTCAGAGGCTGTGCAGGTTGTGTCCTGCGCTGAGGAGGCTGCTGACCGGGGGAGTGCAGGCAGAACCTGGCCCTCGCTCTCTCATTGTGCAGTGCAGCCTGGCCTGAAGCTTCACCCCCTGCACGAAGGTGTCTGGCTCCATTTCTCCCACAGGGTCAGTTGGGCTCAGGACAGCCCTGCCACGCTGCTCTCTTATGCCACGAGCGGGGCTGTGATATATGTGTGCTTGGCACACAGTGGGTCCTTAAGAGACATGCAGTCAGTCCTCGTCCAGGCCAGTGAAGGCAGAGATGTTATAAGGGCAAGTGTGGAGGCTTGGGCAAGGACACGCTACTCCCACTCCTTTTCAGGAATCTCCTTGGTGAATCCCAAGCTGCTAGTTTAGGGACTTCCTTGCTGGTCCATTGGTTGAGAAGCCTACTTCCAATGCAGGGAACATGGGTTTGATCCCTGGTCAAGCAACTAAGATCCCACATGCTTTGGGGCAACTAAGCCCCCGCCACGACTACTGAATCTGCTCTCTAGAGCCCATGCTCTGCAACAAGAAAAGTCTGAGTGCCACAACTAGAGAAGCCAGCATATAGCAACAGAGTCCAAGCACCACAATGAAGACGCAGAGCAGCTAAAATGAAAACAACCCCCCCCAAAAAAAAAAACTCTGAAGGCTTCAGAATCCCTGCATTTGCTAAAATGCAGGTTCCCCAGCTCAGCCCCTTCTGACCTAGTCAATCCTAGTTTGTGGGTCTGAATCTACACAGCCCCCAACTAACTTTCCTATAGGCAGGACATTTAATAACTTACAATCCACTTTGGTTCTCTACTTTTGTTAACAAGTTTTTCCTTACAGAGATGAATGGCCCCTTCACTTTACAGACATGGAAACTGACACTGGATTTCACAAGCCAGCAGGTTGGGCTTGGTCTAGGTCACACTGAGAATTACTGGTTGATGAGCATCCCAGGTTCCTGGGCAGCTGCTTCCCACTTTCCCACAAGAGCAAGCAGTCCGTGGCTGGAGGCAGAGTAACAGCATTCACCACTAGACGGGGGAGATGGCTTCCCATTCTGCAGGTTGAAACCCAGTGACCTTGGGACCCAAGGACCCTCTCTGAGCTTCAGTTTCTCCATCTGCAAATTGGAGCCAACCCTCATCGGGTGGTGGTAAAGGCTTTATGAATGCCCAGCCTTAAAGAGCTCAGCACAGTGACTGGCACACAGCATGTGTTCAATTAGTCCTAACAAGTTTTGTGATTCTTCTACCTCTGAAACCATGGACCTTAACGCTGGTCTCCCGGACCCAGTTTGACAGGGTGTGGTGGGGGCACAGCGGGGAGGGGGCAGGGGTCACGGGGCAGAGGAGAGGGCGGCAGGAAGAAGGGAGAGAAAATCCCGAAGGTCCGGAAGGCTGGGAGGGAGGCCGGGCACCGGCTGGAAG